>BLSH010228774.1:181794-192054 GCA_018402905.1 Glandirana rugosa | reverse complement strand
CCCCCGAACCATTTGTATACAAATGATTCGGGGGGCATCATGTCTCTCGTGTTCATCATCCCGACCCCTCCATATTACACAGGCACTCCCATAGCCACACTATTGGAACCTGAGGCTCTAATTGGCTTGAAAAAAATAAAAAAAAGCACTGCGCCTCAAACCCACCGACTTGTGACAGTAACAAATTATTATTCGCTATTGTCTTCTGGCTTCTCCTCCTGGCCAATCAGGCCTATATTTGTGTTTTCGTTTTTTACTTTTTACATTTTTTTAAAAAAAATTTTGGGGGGGTGGGGTCTTTGGTGAGATATCAGAGGTGTAAACAGACCCCCATATCTTGTATTGTGAGACGGAGAAAGGGACTGAATATAGTCCCTTTTCTCTGCAGCACTTTACTTCAATGAATGAGGAATCTCTCATTCATTGATAAAATGACAGATACATAGTAACAGTGGCGGGTACTATTATCAGCCCTACTACTTGTGCTCTCTGTACTACGGGGGGCTTAGTAAACATATGTTTACCAAGCCCCCCAAAGCCCTAACTTCACCACCACCCACACCGCCCCCCCACCACGATCCCCAGCCTGTCAGGCCATGGAGCGGTGATGGATGGGGGGTGCAGGGGGGCCGGTATGGGGGGTGATCTGAGTGGTGGGGGAGACACATCTGGATCCCCCAAGCCCCATGCAGCACCTGAAGCCAACGGGAGTGGCAGAGGAGGGATGCTGGCTAATGATGGTAGCTGCGGGCAGGGCCGCCATCAGGGGGGTACAGGGATCGGGTTAAGGGGCTGGGTCGTCCGAGCCTGGAGACAGCTGGCGGGAGGGGAGGAGGAGGCGGAGAGGGGGAATCCAAGGACACCTGATTGGTTGTTAAGGAAGCGGCGGCCCAGTTCCTTAGCAACCAATGCTAGCATTTTTTCCTTTTACATTTCAATTGTTAGCGGGAAATTTGGGGAATAGCAGGGAGTTGTTAGTAGGAAAGAACAGAGACCGAAGGTATCAGTTTCCGGTATCGGGGCATTTTTCGCGAGTACCAATACAGGCAGTCCCCGGGTTACAAACAAGATAGGGTCTGTAGGCTTGTTTGTAAGTCGGAACAGGTACATTTTTTAAGTGTAGCTTCAGCCAAAAAAGCTATTTTTAAGCTTTTTGCATAGCATAGGGATAGGGAAGGGTAAACACCCTTGTAATGTTTGTTTTGCTATCTTTCAGTTCAGAAGATTTCACCTCACTTCCTGTCCCAATGATAATTGGATTTTGAAAATTTTGGGTTGCTGTGGAAACAAGCCTTGGTGATAAACCATCAATGGAGACACCTTTTCCCATAATAACTCTTACAGGAGTGAATTTCCCTTCCTAGGGGTAGATTTCCTCTCACTTCCTGTTGTCTCCCTCCGTTTGCAAGTAGGAGTCATTTGTAAGTCGGATGTTTGTAACTAGTGGACTGCCTGTACACTGAAAATGCCCAGTATCGGTATCGGTGCAACCCTAATTAAGTCATTAAAAGTTAAATCTTAGGAAATGCTTTAAAAATCTTACTCTGCCCCTTACTCGGAGCCGGACTTCACCCAGCAGAAGTGAGGACACAGGAAATGCCAGCGCCGCCATTTTTGTTCAGGGAATGGTGTTGCATGGACCCGGGAACTGTCCTGCCGCTCCCAGCACGCCACTGCCCCACCATAGAGAGAGGGGGACCGGAGAAGACCGCACAATGCCCCCACTGACCAGGGATCCAAAAACACCATTTAGGCTGCATGATCCGCCCCGGCACCAGGGCGCTCCTACAGGAGAGGGTTTACCTCCATCTGGGAGTCTTCCACCTGGCGAGGCTAGACCAGGCAGGAGAGGTAGGTAATCTTCAAATCTTCTTGCTTGATAGTAGGAGTGTCATCCCTGAAGTGAGGACAAAAAAGGAACAAAGGGGTGAGGGGAAGTCCTCCTTTTATTTAAGTAGGGGGTTGTCCTATGGGGGTCAGAGGGGTGGACCTGATCCATACCTAGGCTGACATGATGAGCTCCAGGAAAAATCTTTAGTTTTCTGAAATCCTACTATAATTTTTCAGGTAAAATGTAAGAGCCGGAATTGAATGCAAAAAAATGAAACAATATATAAAGTATGCCTTTCTGGAGACTAAAGTTCCTTGTAGCGTTTGATGGACTATTTTGCAGTGAATGTCAAGCTGTAAGTATTAAAAAAACAGATAACTTTGATTTTTGGCTTTTTAGGACCATAAACAGGTCTTTTTACAATCTCACCACTCTAAGGCCTCATGCACACAGGACGTTTTTTGGCTGTTTTACAGCTGCTGTTTTTAGCTGCAGACGTTTCTTTCTACAGTCAATAAACCCTCCATCATGTTATCCTATGTGTTCATGCACATATAGGCTGTTATCAGCTGTTTTTAGCAGTGATGTTTTTTAGCTGTAAAACAAAACCAAGACCAGTGGGTTCTGAGTGACGTTTTTCAGCTGTAAAAAAGCTCAAATGTTTAAAAACACACAAAAACGTGGCTAAACATCCCTGACATTTTTGGACGATTTAGATCAATTGAGGAAAAAAAACGCTGGCCCTTTAAAAACGCACAAAACGCCAATAATATAATGCTAATAAAAGCTGAAAAAATCACTGATAAGCTACTGACGTTTTTAGGACTTTTTTTTAACGTCCTGTCTGCATGAAGCCTAAGGGATGGTTCACACCACATGCAGTCCAGTGTGTGTTGATTCTCATCAAAAATGCATGGACAGAGTTTAACGTGGATTCCAATCGCTCTAGTTCACACCAATGTAGTGCATTCCAGTGCAGTCAACAAAAATAGAACATGTATTTTTTCAGTACGGGCGCATCTGAAACATAGTAAAAAACGCCTCAAAAACGCAGCAGAAAGAGGGGAAAATGCACTGGAATGCATCAAAAACACATAAAAAAAGCATCAGAATGCATAAAAAATGCGCATGTGGAAATGCATCCTGAACGCAGAAATTGTAGTGTGAATACAGAAATAGCAACTTAATTATCTGCCAGGGATGGCAGCCAGTGAAGATGTGTATAATACATAACTCTTGATATAACTGTAACTTTTATCTAGTTTTGTATCTCCTGGAAACATCTACAGACTTCTGAGAGATCATGGGAGAACCATGTTGGTGCAGACATCAGCTGCTTAGCTCTTGACTACTTGTTCTATGATATCTGATAATCCAACATGAATTCCTTCCAAACAATTATATTATTATTATTTGTGTAATGTGTTAGACTTGTGGTTTTCCATGTAATGGAGATGGTATAGAGACAATGTTGTTACTACATTTTTGGTGGTCAGTATTATTAACGTAAAACTAAAGGCAATTCTTTTCATTTTGGGTAGAGTAAGGGAGAGTAATATCCCCTGTTAGTTTTTTTTCTCTTTTTTGAGATCTGGGTACCATGGGGAAGATTTCCAAGACTAAAAAAAAAGTTTTGCCTTAAGTTATACTTTCAGGCCAGGTTCATACTAGCTGCGGCCGCGGCTCGCAGCAGGGGTCCGATGCATCCCTGTTTTCGGTTATAGGGACGAATCAGGTCCACATTTTTGCCTGAATTCGGACCTGAAACAGAGCCAAAGACTCACAGGACACTTTTTCAGTGGCCGTCCCGGAGGTGTGTGAACCGGCTCCATTCTCTCCATTGGATGCGGATAAACCTGTATTCAATTCGCATCAGTGTGAACCCTGCCTCAAAGTTATTAAATCCAATTCAGCAGTGCTGATCTGTGTATTCTGATGGGGGGGATCTGTGAGTTTTTATTTATTCAACCAACTGGTTAAATAAAAAAAGCTCAACGTGTATACCCTACTTAGCTGTGCTGCATGAGGTCTACGCACTTTTGTTTGTTATCTTTTGCGTTAGGGTTAGCAGCTGTTTCCAAACCAACTTGCAGAGCTGCAAGAACAATACTATTTATCAACACACCATACAAGCAGAGTCCCATCAGATCGATCATAACTGAAAATGATAGGCTTTCTAGCTATTCTTTTCTTTCTGTTAAACTAGAGGTTGAGATTTTGGCACCCCTGGTAATGTAAGCTGGCCATACACTAGTAGCAGTTTGCTTAGAAATTTTTTGTTTTAAGAATGTTCATTCGATTTTCTAATCCTTAGTGGGGTCAAATCAACAGTCATTTTCAACAGAAAATTGGAAGGAGCAGGCTAGTAAATTTTTCCAGAACCAATACCTTTTTAAAAGTAAATGTAGTTTTCAATTGGGAAATTCCATTCTTTCCAAAATCGAATGCTGAAAACAAACATTTTTTGAAGTTCTTTTGTAAAACAATTGTTATGTTATTAAATGTACTAATGAAACTTTTCATACAAATGTTCATTCAAAAATCTACAAGTGTATGGTCAGCTTAAAGCGGAATTAAAGTCCTGATATCTATTATTCTGATCTGACATCACTCGCCAGGGTCAGCATCTTCTACCTGGCTTCTTACTGTACCGGGCTATGGGCGTCTTCATTGCACAGCGCAGGATTATGTCACTCCTGCACATGAGCCGGAGTTCAGTCATCCCGGCACACAGGCATTGTGCTACAATGTACACTGAGCTGCCCTTGCCCAGGTCAGTGTACATTCCAAAGAAGATTGCGAGCAGGCAGGTAGGTTTATTTTATTGCAAAAGACACATTGCATGACTCTTCTGCAATAAAGAGCCTCCCTGCCCCCTGTCTTTAACCACTTCAGCCCCGGAAGGATTTCCCACTTTAGGACCAGAGCACTTTTTGCGATTCTGCACTGCGTCGCTTTAACTGACAATTGCACAGCCGTGCGACGTTGTACCCACACAAAATTTGCGTCCTTTTTTCGCCACAAATAGAGCTTTCTTTTGGTGGTATTTGATCCCCTCTGCGTGATTTCTGATCACTGCTATAAACAAAAGAAAAGCGACCATTTTGCAAAAAAACCCAAATTTCTTACTTTTTTCTAAAATACAAATCCCCCAAAAATATAAAAAAACATTTTTTTCCATCGGTTTTGGCCGATTTATATTCTTCCTCATGTTTTTGGTAAAAAAAATTGCAATCTGCATTTATTGATTGGTTTGCGCAAAAGTTGCCACGTTTACGGACGATGAGAATTAATTTCTGGGGTTTTTATTTTTTTTAATTTTTTACTAGTAATGTCAATGATCTGCGATTTTTAGCGGTACTGCGATATTGCAGAGGACATGTCGGACCATTTTGACACTTTTTTGGGACCATTGACATTTATACAATGATCAGTGCTATAAAAATGCACTGATTACTGTGTAAATACCATTGGCTGGGGGAAGGGAATGATCATGGCTTCCATATACAGGAAGCCTGTGATTACAGCCCTTCCCCCTCTAATAGAACGGAGATCCGTGTTTACTTACATGGACCTCCGTTCTTTCACTGCGGGGGGGGCATCGCGGGTAGCTGGCGGAGATCGAGTCTGCCCTACCCGCTCCCCCCCCCCCCGAACACAGTGAGCGCGCCTCCGGCAGCGCGCGCTCACAGTGAGGGATATCGCAGCTGCCGTCATATATCGCAGCGAGTCGTCAGACTGCGGTTGGCGGTCGGCAAGTGGTTAAATCTGGACTTTAATGAGTTCTATTGTAGTTTTACTCTTGACAGTCTAGCCAAAAGTCCTTGGTAAAGTGATATTAACCAGTTCCTGACTGCCATAAGACTATAAGCGATGACAGCGTGGCTCTGTCCAGCGAATCGCCGCTTATAGTCACCACTTTAGTGCACGGCAGCTAGGGGGTGAGCACGCTGGGCAAGTGCACGCTCCCTCAGCGGGGCCGCGGGTCAGGCGGACTCGATGTCCGCCGGCAACTCGCGATGCCCTGTGACAGAGCCAGGAGCAGAGAACTTTTGCACAAACCAATTAATAAACACAGATTGCAATTTTTTTTTTAACACAAATATGTATAAGAATATATATCGGCCAAAACTGATGAATACGTTTGCTTTTTTATATATATATATTTTGGATATGTATTTTAGCAAAAAGTAAAAAATATTGTTTTTTTTTCAAAATTGTCGGTCTTTTTTTGTTTAAAGTGCAAAAAAATAAAAAACGCAGAGGTGATCAAATACCACCAAAATAAAGCTTTATTTGTGGGGAAAAAAGGATGTTAATTTTGTTTGGGTACAACATTGCACAACCGTTCCATTGTCAGTTAAAGCGACACAGTGCCAAAACGCAAAAAGTGCTCTGGTCAGGAAGGGGGTAAATCCTTCCTGGGCTGAAATGGTTAAACAGTTGAAGAAGGGCCGACATTACACTGGTGGTCAATGGCCAGAAAGTTCTTTACATTAGTGGCTACCCTACCATGAAGAATGTTCCTCTTTACTTAAAAGATAACTGCGATCAGTACTTATTTACTTGACAGTCAGGACTCTCTCATTGCTCAAGGAACCCCTGGCAACCTCTAAGGCCTCATACACACGGACGTTTCTAAAAAAATAAACAAAACGTCGGGCCCGACGTCAAGGAAAAAAAGTCGGCGTTTTTCGGCGTTATGCATCAACGTTTTATGCGTCGGCGTCAATAGGCGTTTTTTAAAAAAAATCATCCCTCTGCTATTTTTCAACCTAAAAACGTCGGCGTCAAAAAACGCCGGAAAACGCCAGTATAATAATAGGTGGCGTTTGTTGGCATATTGTAGCGTCGGCGTCAAAAAATGCCAAAATGTTACAGCCTCAGAACGCGATGGCTGTGGGTTCTAGTTTCAGCTCACTAACGCCGACGTCATCTACAGCTCAAAAACGCTGAAGTTTTTATGGGGCCATTGACTAACATGGAGAGCTGCAAAAAACGCCAGAAAACGCCGGCGTCAAAAAACGTCCGTGTGTATGAGGCCTAAAGCAGTGGTTCTCAACCCTGTCCTCAAGGCCCCAACAGTCCATGTTTGCAGGCTATCCTTTATCTTGCACAGGTGCTTTAAATCAAAGTCAATGGCTTGGTATTTTGGACAGCTATTTTATCTAAGAGAAATTTCCAAAACATTGACTGTTGGGGGTACTTGAGGACAGGGTTGAGAACCACTGCTCTAAGTGCCCGTTCACACAGGGGCGACTTGTGATCCGACTTTAAATGCCTCAAGTCGCCCCAAGTCGCTTGGCATTTGAAATTCTATTGAAATGAATGGGAGCCATCTTAATATACACAACTGAAGTCGCTCCAACTTCAAGGCGACTTCAGAAAAGGTTCCTGTACTACTAGGCGACTTCTATCCGACTTGTGCCCATAGGATTCAATAGAAGTCGCCTCCAAGTCGGATCCCCATCTACATGGAAGCAACTTTACAGTTAAAAGAATATAATTTATTTTTAGGCAGCCCCCTCCCTCCCTTCTCTGATTGGTCAAGGCAAAGTCGCCTGGCAAAAGTCGTGTTGTAAAGTCGCCTGAGGTCCTTGAAGTCGCGCTGAAATCACCTAGCGAAGTCGTGGCGAAGTCGGGTCGCCCCTATGTGAATGCAGGCTAAAGGAACCCTGGTCAAGAAAGGCTGCCTTACACAAACAGTATGGTAGTTCGCTATATGAAGAACGGTGTCATCTAAAACACTGATCAGCGAATCACTCCACTGTGTTTACAAAGCTGTGTCTGAATGATTGATGCCTGCACTGAATCAATTGTTTTTAAACTATTTTAAATTGCTTTTCCAAAGATGTATTGATTTAAATAGCAACGCACTGTAAAATGTAACAACTATTTCATTTATTCCTGTTTTCTTTCTATAATGTTCAATAATAAACATGACACTTAATCTCTATTAGGTATATATATCTATTGTCCTTGCTGCTCCTTGGGGGAGATTATTGCGCTGATCTGTAAATGTAGATATTGCTATCTACAAGATAAATAAAATGCTCTTTTTCTATCAGGATTTAAAGATATATTGGTTACAGATAATCTATACAAAAAGTTACATTACCTTCACAGGCTAATTGACTACTATACTCTGCTATTATGTCAAAACACAAGGCAGTTATTAAGCAAATGAAGACGTCTGACTAGTTTGATGTCAAATATGTGAGAGGAGCACAACTTTTGCTTGCCACTAGGATGTCATTTAGGCAGGGTGGAAAGTCTGCAGACTGCATCTGCATAGACATGTTGTCATCATCAGACTTTTTCATTGTTACTTGTATACCCCAAAATCTTGGCGGGGGTGTGAAAATAGAGAATTATTTCTAAATCTTGAGATAAGCACCTCCAATGAAGCTAAAGCCAAAAGACTAACTGCAGACCATTGTTTTTCGTTTTGCATAGAGTGGGGAAGTGGAAATAAATCTGAACTTCAGGCAGATCTAAAAGACAAAAATGGATGCAGATCTGTATTAAAGTGATTTTAAAGGCAGCGTTTTTTCACAAAGCAGCCCTGATCCTCCTCTTCTTGGGTCCCCCGCCAGCACTCCTGGCCCCTCCCTCCTGTCAAGTGCCCCCAGAGCAAGCAGCTTTGCAATGGGGGCACTTAAGCAGGCGCGCTCCCGAGCAACTGTTCTGCATGTCCATTCAGACATGGAGCCACAGCTTGGCCTCGCCCTCTCTCTCTTCTTATTGGCTCACTGGCTGTGATTGACAGAGACGATGGTTCCCTTTGCTGTCTTAACCAATGAGAAGGGACAATCCCCGGAGAGCCCAGACACTTGTGCACATTGCTGGATCACAATGGAGCTCAGGTGAATATTAGGGGGGGTTGGAGGCTGGATTTTTTTTACCTTCATGCATTCTATGTATGAAGGTAAAAAAACATTCTGTGTGCACCTCCCCCCAATACTTGCCTGAGCATAATCTCAATCCAGCGATGTGCACGAGAGCAGCTGCTCTCTCCTTATTCACTGGCTCAGACACAGCTGTGGCAGCCATTGGCTCCTGCTGCTGTCAATCAGAGCCAGTGAGGAGGGAGCAGGGCTTAGCCCAGCTTGCTAAGGGGGCACTCTGCGGGGGGGGGGGGGCAGAGTGCTGTCGGGGACCTGTGAAGAGGAGGATCAGGGCTGTTTTGTGCAAAACGATTCCACAGAACAGGTAAGTATGACATGTCTGATATTTTTTTTTTTTTAATGTACCTTTAGTATCTTTTTTGTCAGATGTTACTATGGTACACTGAAGTATAATTACAAGCATTTTATAAGTGTCAAAAGGCTTTTATTGATAATGACATTAAGTTCATGCAAAGAGTCAATATTTGCAGTGTTGACCCTTCAGTTTCAGGACCTCTGCAATTCACCCTGGCATGCTGTCAATCAACTTCTGGGCCACATCCTGATTGATGTCAGCCCATTCTTACAAATCAAAGCTTGGAATTTGTCAGAATTTGTCGGATTTTTTTGTTCACCCGCCCCTTGAGGATTGACCACAAGTTCTCAATGGGATTAAGGTCTGGGGAGTTTCCTGGCCATGGCCCCAACATTTCGATGTTTTGTTCCCCAAGCCACTTGTTCGTCGCCAAACTGTTCTTGGATGGTTGGGTGAAGTTGCTCTCGGAGGATGTTTTCATACCATTCTTTATTCATGGCTGTATTCTTAGGCAAAACTGTGAGTGAAAAAACAAAAAAAAAACCCGGGGCAAAGAAGGGTGACCAAGGGAAACTTTATCAGATGAAAGAACCCAGCCAAGGTCGCTGCTCCTAAAATCAGGAGGCCAAGTGAGAAAGGATACTGTAAACATGAAGGGAGCACTGTTCCGGAGGAGGGTAAAAAATCAATGGTAGTAAATCCTTGAGAGTCATGTAACAATTTTTTGAAAAAGATACACAGTAAATAGCTGACCAAAGGATACAAAGTAAACTTTGATCAAAAAAAAAGCAAGCAAGCCAGAAGTGTAATAGCTAGAGTTGAGCGAACACCTGGAAGTTCGGGTTCTGCTGGTCCGTCCGAACCTCGGGACAAAGTCCGGGTCCGGGTCCGGACGGAACCCGAACGATCGCACGGACAACGAACCCCATTGAAATCAATGGGGACCCGAACTTTTAGGCACAAAAATGGCTGTAGGAAAGTCCTGGAAAGCCCCAGAGGGCTGCAAAAGGAAGTAAAATGGGGGTAAGGGTAGGGCAAGCACCCTACAAAAAAATGGGGACAGGGAAATAACTTTAAATATTTTTAAAAAAATAAAAACATAAAAAAAGCAAAAATGGAGGTGAATGTGGATCATCTTCAAACTGTGTCTGAAAAGTATTAATGAACGGTAGAAGCCATATAACTGTTCTAAAATCATCTTCAAACTAGGGCAAGTGCCCTACAAA
>BLSH010228774.1:155750-167455 GCA_018402905.1 Glandirana rugosa | reverse complement strand
TGTCTCTACCCCGAGTTCTCTGTGCAGCAGCCCCCCCCCCCCCCCCCAATGCTTACCTGAGCCCCATCTCTGTCCAACGATGTTGCTGAAGTATCTTAGCTGCCCAGGACTCCCCTCCTGATTGATAGCGCTGCTGTCGTAGCCAGTCAGTCAGCCAGCCAGCCAATCAGGAGAGAAAGGGGACGGGGTTGCAGCTCTATGTCTGAATGGACACAGGGAGCTGTGACTCGGCTCTGGTGCCCCCATAGCAAGCTACTTGCTGTGGGGGCACTCAACAGGAGGGAGGGGCCAGGAGCACAAGGGACCTGAGCAGAAGAGGTTTGGGGCCACTCTGCAAACCCAACTGCACAGAGGAGGTAAATATAACAGGTTTGCTATTTAAAAAAAAAAAAAAAACAACACGAGACTTTACATGAAAAAGAAAAAAAAAAAAAAAAAAATGTGTAAGGTTTTTAGTGAATATATTAGTAAATAGTAGTTTGGGGTTCTGGTCAGTGGGAGAACCTCACTCATATTTCCTCAGGTTTCTAATGCTTTCCCTGTAGAAATCATTTCACATCTGGACATTTGTTTACTGACAAGCATCGTATCAGTTCCGGCTTAATGGAAAATGCATGCAGTATTAAAGGTTGTAAGCATTGCACATAGCATGACAGCTTTCACAGTTCCCATTTATATGCAAATGGTGTCTGCGTATAATGGATTCTGTCCAATAAAAAATGCATAGTTATTGACTATTTTTTGCTTACACAAGAGCCTGATTACTTGCAGCCATTAACTATTCTAAGCCAATAGGCAGAATGGAGGAAAAGTAGAGACATGGCTCTCCTAATCTGCCATCCATGCAGATTCTATACCCCTAGTAGGCCATGTGCTTTGAGGTACCATCAAAATGTCAACATCTCAAGCCAAAAAACCGATGGACTATTTGGAGGTTTTATAAAAAGGAAAGGCCGCATCCAACCCAGAGACACAGTGAGGCCAATTAAGTAAAACTGGAGAGTGAAAAAATCTGGTGCAGCTGAGCATGGTAGCCAGCTTCTAAATTCAGCTTGTTCAATTAAACTTTGACAAAAAAAACAAAACACCTGGACGTCGACTGGTGCAGATTTTCCACTCTAGTTTTAGTAAATCAACCCCATTACATTTCTTAATGCAGTAAAAACACAAATCATATTTAAAACTGCTCCTAAAAAGGATGATAAAGGTGGTTAAGGGGTATGTACAGTAATTTCTTTGTAATGGACATTATGGTCAGGGATTAAAAAAAAATTGATTGGGTAAATAGAACTATTGTAAATTAATATTTTGCATTTTCATATGCAGCAGTTTCTTTATATTTTCCTTTGCCCCTGGTGGAGAAAAACTGTTTACAGAGCTCAATAGTTTAAGCCAAATTTTACAAAAAAAAAGTTAATGTACGGTAGTGGCTAGGGGTTGACAGATTATCGGTGTGGCCGATATTCACTTTTTTTAAGCATCGGTAACAAACTTACCGATGTTACTTCGAGGGGCTGTAACGGGGTGATGTGTGCAGCTGCAGGCATCGGCGCTGTACCATTCTTTAGAGCGTAGGGTCGGCTTTCTTGCAATAACAACTGATGCGACTCGGCAGCTCCTCAGCTATTCTTACAAGCAGCAGGAGGGGACAACCCCCCCTCCCGGGTCTCCCATCCCTCCGGGAGGCCTGAGCGAGCAACTGGCATGTCCGCCGGCTGGCCAAAGACCCGAACAAAGCAGATCAGCTTTGTTCGGGTCCTGGATCTAGTAACCTGGAAGCAATGTCATGACATCACGTCTGGATTACTGGCATCCCTAAAGGCACCAGTTTTAAAAAATAGAAAGTATTCAAAAACGCCAATCTTGACGCTTTGAATACTTTTAAGTGCAGAGGAGGGGTACCTGTTCTGACTATTACTGTCACAAGGGGTGTTTACATTCCTTGTGACAAAAAGAACAGTGGTTAAAAAAAAAAAAAAAAGAGAAGTTTAAAACTACAGAATATCGACACCTGATATGGACTATCGGCCTGAAAAGGTAGCCGAAAAATGTATTTTATCGGCCCTGAAAAAAAAATATTGGTCGCCCCTTAGTAATAACTCATGCTTGCCTTATGTACTAATCTCTGAGGTTTCAATCAGTCAGAGACAGCAGTGCTTGCTGATTATCCATAGTACTCAGGGAAATGGTTATCCATGTGTGAACCCAGTATTAAATGCCTTGACCAGTGGTTAAATATATTTATTTAAAAAAAATATAAACATCAATAAAAAAAAAAAAAACAAATCAAAAAAACATTAAAAATGAACAGGCAGTGGCAAACTTATTTCATTTTACTGTAGCCAGACCAATGAGTGAGGAATTGTCCATTTCCAGTAATGGAGGCTTTTTGCGATCACACAGACCTGCTACTGCTGCGATTTACAGACCTGGCAAATGAAAGAAGCAGATTTTGGCCTGTTCACCTGTGCGAATATCCTGCTGTGCCATCTGTACCCTAGCAACCTAAGCAATCCCTGCTTGCTTTGTGTACAAACAGAACAAAGTTGGCAGTAATTTAGCAGTCAGCAATTTAAATGGCATTTTTTGCTTCTAGGTCACTCTTGCATTAGTACAGGTGTGCTACTCATTCCAAAGCATGCAAAGGGAATTTTTATATTTGCTTTGAATTTTTTGCATTTCTACATGTCTCCCAGGGCAGTGCCTAACTTTCCATGAACGTGGTTAGATTTTAGGAAGTCCCCATGCCATTTATTTTGCAAAAAAAAAAAAAAAAAAAAGTCAGCAGGGAAAGGCCATTGAGCCCTGGTTCACAATGACATGATTTGGCATGCGATTTGACATGTCAAATCGGCGGCAATAACGCCGTCCTAATCGGTGCGGCGCTGCACAGATATCAAAAAGTAGTACTTTTACTACTTTTTGTGATTTACAGGTGTGATTGCCATAGGCATCTGTGCAGAAACCCGCAGAGACGCCTGTGAAATCAGGACCGACATGCGGGAATGAAATGTTGCAAGTTCAGTTGAACTCGCATGATTTCATTCCAGCACTCAGTGTGAACCTGGCCTTAAAGAGACATTTTTTTTTCTAAATGCCACTTTTTTGTAGCACATTCTACAGATGTGACTTCATTGACAGGGTTAAGGCATCTCCCAAGCATGTGATTAAAACGAATTGTACATTTTTATTTTTTTGCATAGACAAATCGTTTTAGGCCTGATTCACATCTATGCATTTTTAGTGCTTTTTGCACTACAGCCCATTTAACATGGTTTCCTATGAAACACATTCTGTATTGTAAAATCTGCAAAATGCAAACATCATTAAAAATGCATAGGTGTGACTCAGGCCTTATCCAACAATTCTCAAATGTTTGGTGCTTTAAAACGTATCTCTCAAGAAAAAAAAAAATAAATAAATAAAATCCTCTAGGCCAGGGGTAGGCAACCTGCGGCCCTCCAGCTGTTGTGGAACTACATTTCCCATGAGGCATTGCAAGGCTGGAAGTTACAATTACTCCCAGAGGCATGATGGAACTTGTAGTTCTGCAACAGCTGGAGGGCCACAGGTTGCCTACCCCTGCTCTAGGCCAATTACAAATTATCATTGCAGACCATGGAAATGGAAAATAGGACACTGGAATTAATGTTTCTACGTGCCAAGTGGGCAGAGGTCTGTCTGCTATAACCATTATTTTCTTTCTTTCTTTGAAAGTGGGGGGGGGGGGCTGGGGGAATTCTGAAGAAAAGGACTCCCAGTTGCCATAGTTACAAAGAGGCCACATTTGAATATTTTGACAGGTCTAGACAATCATATCTACTTGCAGGAATTTTTAAGAACACCAAATCGTGATCTTAAAAATCATTAATTCCTACACAAGTGGAGTTTACCTTTAAAGAAATTTTTGAAATCATATTTCTTAAAATGGACATAAAGACAGAAGTGTAGATACCATGAGAACTATGAAAGTGTGGAAAGAAAAAAAAAAGAAAACCCGATATATGACCTTTTTTGTCACACATTTTAATTATGAATATAATAAAATCAAAGTAAACATTTACCCTTTAGTTGTACACCATAGTCCCAATGATTTCAAAAACCAAATAAATAAAATAACAGAATATCTTTTTCAGCCACATGTCTACAGAAAGCACGCTCAAAACGGATTCCTATCATAAATAATGTATTTATTGCATATGGCTATTAAGACAGCATCCAAGATCAATAAAGATTAAATATAATGCACTACCCTAGTTTTGTTTATCCGGGTCTCCAGCAGCATCATATATATTTATATATATCTCTCACATACCATACACCCAACACACGCGCCATGTCCATCGGAAGACACTGCAAGATAAGTTAAGTCTCTTGTCATACCACAATTGTAAGAAATATATTTAACATCTTGATATTCAGAAACCATATGTACCCAGTAAATAAAGAATAAAATACTGTTTGAGAACCTTTAAATTTTACAATATCAAAATATTTTAAATTTAAGGGACTGTGGGCAAAAAATGCACAAAAATGTAAATATACATCATAGGGTTTCTGCAAAACCTGTACATTTTGGTTGTTTTTGTAAACTAAACTTCAGATTTAAATATTGCATATGCCTCATGTGAAATTTACAAAGCCAAGCTAGGTTTTACTATATGTTGCTCAACCATTAATATGACAGGTAACAATACTACCGAGACATTTCTCCTATAGGTCTAGATTTTCATTTTTTAAAAAAAAATCAAATATTGACCTCAGCAGGTCACAACGTTCAGTGCCGTACATTTCTTAAGGTAGCAAATATTAATTCGATTTGATTTGGAGACTAAACCAAAATATTTGAGAAAGTTTTAACATTTTCTTTTTTACAATATATTCATTTATAAAATTATGCTGTACAAGTTTTAACAGACCAGCACTCTTAATGGTCTGTGCATTACTCTATAAAGCGGCACTTCCCTCTTGCCCTCAAGAATTGAACTATAAAAAAGGAGAACTAGAAAAAGGATATGAATTTACATTCACTCTTGTCTGGAAATACAATCCTTATTAGTAAGACTTTTGTTGTGTTAGCAGGAAGACGTGGTGTTTTTTGAATACATTGTCGGAATCCATTTAGAGTAAAAAAACAAAAAAAATATTTTGTTGTTCAGAGATGAACTGTTGTATGCGTTAGGGATAACTGATTCTCCATTTGCTATTGTTCTGGGAGCCAAAACCAATGTGGTTCCCAATGGAAGCTTGTCGCGGAATGACCTTTGAACCCCCCCCCCCCCCACACTCCAAAAAAATAAAAATGTTTTGGTACCCAAATAGATGTCACAATGAATTTAACCCCTCTTCCTTACTAGATGCCCACCACCATTTTCGGCTTTGATATGACTTGTGTGCGTGTTAAAAAAAAAGAAAAAGAAAAAAAAAAAAAAAATCATCACAGATGCAAGATTAGGAAGTGAAGTTCAAGAGACAAAGTCCTTTTGATAAAATATATACCTTGATTCGGCTTGTACCTTCAAAAAAAAAAAAAAAAAAATGGGTAATGTCCCCTTCTGTAAAATATCTTTGATACAATTTCCAAGTAAAAATAGAAAGGCTGTAAAATATTCTTCTACCTGATAAAGCAGTACTTAGCGAGAAGAGTAAGGCCCCTTTCACACTGCCGCCACTTGAAAGTCGCACGATTTTGACACGATTTCAGGGAATGCCTGTGCACACTTGAGGTCTATGGACAGAGGCATAACTAGAACCTTCAGGGCCCCGATGCAAGAAATTATGAAGGGCCCCCTGACCAGGGCCCTTCCCGCTGGTCCTGGGGCCCTTTACTCCTATTGCGGGTCCCTTTATTACGCTCCTGCAGCGGGCCCCCTTTCTGCCATCTTCGGGCCTCCACATGGTGGTGAAATGCCAGGGCCCTGTCCTAATTGCAACCTTTGCAATCCTGTTAATTCCCTCACTGGTCAGTAGTTTTTATTTTTGATTTTATTATTTTTTTACCATTTCATTTTTACAATTTTATACAAAATGTATTCTAGGAGTGCTGTTGGGGAGCTTTGATGAGATATCAGGGGTCTAAACATACCTCAGCACTCAATCTCCGTCTGTGTAGCCTTAGCTTCACAGAATGAATGGACAGGAATAGTTGTGTACCGAGTCTCCCATTCATGCAGAAACGGAAGTATAGGAAAAACAGTTTACTATGCTTCAGTTATGAATGAACCAATTGGTACCAATCACTGACTCTGTCCATTCAGAAAAGGAAGGAGCTGGTAAATGACAAATTTACCAACCAGTTCCCATCTCTCCATCATGACACATCTTCTATAGCAGCTGGCAGGCTGGGGGGAAGACAGCGGCTCTGTGGGGGGACCAAGGAAGCACACAGGGACCAGCAAAAGACAAGTAAACTGGATAGGAGTGGCGGAGGGGGGGAGCATATAGAGGAACCAATCTCCTCCATTAGGAGGAAAATGGAGGAGATTGGTTCCTCTAAATACCACCCCACCATCCCTCCTATCCAGGTGTACAAGGGAGGCACACGGGCTCCCCCTGGAGCATGGGGCCCGGTTGCAATTGCAACCCCCATCGTTACGCCCATGTCTATGGACCTCAACTCGCATGAAAGGTTGGACCAAAGTAGTGCAGGGGCTACTTTGAAGTTGTACATATATGAATGGTTGTAATCGGAAATCATGGGGAAGGACTTGTCATGCGACTTTGCAGTCTAAAGTCACAGGACAAGTCGCACAAGTGTGAAAGGGGCCTAAGAGTAATGTTAAACATATTGCCCAAGAGTTTGAAATCTACAGCCAGGACATTTTAGGGCCCTCCTTTGATCACTCCATTTTGTAAAACTCTGCATCTTCAAGACCCTTCCACCAACATATAAGCAGATGGAAAACATGGAGCTGAGCGCCCTGCAATCTTTCTGGCATACTTTCAAAGATTAGGCTCGAAATATCGCAATGCAATCTCAGAGGGGCATTCAGGGGAAAATACTAGAGCAACTAGTCAGCTAGGAAGAGCTGTGCCAAGAGGCTTGCCCATTAACTGCAGTGTTGTTACAGCACATTGGTTAGGAAGGAATATTCCATAGGGTGACATTTTTTGGTTAAGCACAATGCAGTTGTGTGCGTGTATTACAATCAACGTTAAAAAGTACCTTAAAAAAAACAAAAAAAAAACAAAGTTTTCAATACATGTCAATAGAAGTAATATTGTATCAACACATAAAATCTCTTGTTGAAAACGTACATACATTTTGAATGTCAATGATAAGAAGCAAACAAAAAAAAAAAAAAAAAAAAATCACCATTCTCAGCCTGTGGCTTGTGTACATACAGTAATCTGCTAGACCAAACTGTAAGGAGTCAAATGAAGCTCTATGTAACCATGTAGTGCATGCGTCTAACAGCATAAGAGAACAAGTCCATTAGTCACATTTTTGGTCCACATTATAAAGAGAAAATGCAAACGTGCACGACTGCATTATGATAGAGTTGCCATGCCACTTGGTGTCATGAGGTTTCCAAGTAAACTGCACAGTCAATAATTTTGATTCAACAAGCAGATGTTCTTTCGCTGTAGAATAAGGCCGAACACTTCTTCAGTAACTTCATTGCACAAAGAAAAAAAAATAAAAAATAACATATCACCATATTTTATTACTTTCCTTGATTCATGAGGTAGGGCGAGCAGTACCTGTTACTGACAATATGGGTAATGTTACTGCCTTAGGTGACGTCCCAGCCTACAGAAGAATAAATAAGAAGAGTTGATGAAGGCCTCGTCGTTCCTTGTGTGTTCATGGTGAATTTCATGATGTCTGAAGCAAAATGATAGACTGTAAATAATGCCATCCAAATAGATCAAGTCTGTCCTGGTAGCTGTCTGGCACACGTCCTCCACAGTATATACCTGAGCGGAAACCAATCAAACCGCACTAGCGGAAAGAGGGAGACTTTAGCAGCATCTGATCACAAAATAGGCCCAAGGATATTTTCTGTAGCGTATTAAAGTTTGAAACCAGTACCTTCAATCTGAAAACACAAAAAGAAACAAAATATTAGATATGTGATGGCAGTCTAGTTTCTTTTTAAAATGATAGCTCCACATTTTTTAAGAAAATTTTGATACACAGCTCTTTCTAGTTCAATCTGCAGCCAGCTATATCAACTGTCAAAACACAAACATGCAACCTTGTATGTGGCGTGTTCTGTATACAGTACTGTTGGTGTATAGAAGTGGTGTTATGTCACTTCATTCCAACACTCAGTTCACACTGTAGCGATGCAGGAACCAGCGCAATTCCATTGCCAGTTCCCACATAGCATCTCTACCGCAGGCACTGCCCTCTGCGAACCGCTGCGGGTGTCAATACAAAGTTAAATGACAACCCCAGATCAGTTCACAGTGAGAACACCCATGCAATCCAATTACAGTGCAGCAAAAAAAAAAAAAAGTTCCTGCTCCTTTGTGCGAATCCAATAGGAGTTCAGCCATACAAACTGTATGCCTGACGAAGGGACCAGCATGGCTCCGAAACGTTGCACTTTCTGTGATGTGATCTCTTCAATAAAGAAATCTTTGAACAAGGATCCACGGTGTGCTGACGAATATGTACACTTGCATGACATTTCCAGGACCCAGCTGGTTTTCGTTGCAGCACCCACCGACATAAGAGCCTACTTGCCAGGAAGTTGTGCGCACAATAGGTCATGAGATAAAACTTTTATTGCCAGATTATTTAAAAATAAACAAAAGATATATATCCAATAATCATAACATAGGCATTATAAAACCAAAGGCAAGTTACAGAAAATAAATAAAAAAGGACTTGAGGTCACATATCTGCAAACATAAGCCAATAACCCATGGTCTTTTTTCTCATACATGGCGACCAATCTGCCCATCCTAGAAACAACCAATCACTGTATGGAAGCTCTGTAACAACCATAACCAACTACCTTTGGTTAAGACCAACTGACAGCCATTCCCAGCTCATAAACAGCTATCTATCGTTGGTTAGGACCAACAATTACCTTCAGTGAAGACCCAACAACTGACAAGCCATTCCCAGCTCATAAACAGTTATATATGGATGGTTAGGACCAACAACTGACAGCCATTCCCAGTTCAACAGCTATCCATCGTTGGTTAGGACTAACAGCTACCTTCAAGAAGACCAACAACTACCTTCGGTGAAGACCAACAACTGACAGCTGTTCCCAGCTCATAAAACAGCTATCGTTGGTTAGGACCAACAATTACCTTCAGTGAAGACCAACAACTGACAAGCCATTCCCAGCTCATAAACAGCTATATACTGTTGGTTAGGACAAACAACTGACAGCCATTCCCAGTTCAACAGCTATCCATCGTTGGTTAGGACCAACAGCTACCTTCAGTGAAGAACAACAACTACCTTCGGTGAATACCAACAACTGACAGCCGTTCCCAGCTCATAAACCGCTATCTATCGTTGGTTAGGACCAACAACTACCTTCGGTGAAGACCAACAACTACCTTACGTTAGGATCAACAACTGATAATGGTTTCTGGGTTATAAACGACTATCTTTGGTAAAAACCAACAACTAACAACCGTTTCCAGCTCATAAACAAGTACCTATGGTTAAGTTCACCAACTGATAACTAGCCACCATAGTGTTTCCTCCATACTACAGAATGTTTTACTCTGCCTTGCCAATCGGCAGCATTTCAAACAAAATAATATGGTACGAATTCAGTACACTATTCAGACCATGAGATCAAAAAAACCACCTCGAATTCACACAGCAGAATCCACGTGTTCTACAATAGCTTATTCTTGTAAATTGAAGAAAAAGGAAGACTCCTTTATAAACCTCTCTTCCTCTTTCCTTTCACTGAAAATGTAAAAGGAACACGTTACACTGGTTTATTCTGAAGTCAAGTAAGCATGTAAAATTACACTTGACTAGAAACGCTGAAAATATTTGTTTCTCTAAAGTACTTTCCAGAAGTGTATTTGAATTATTCACCTGTGATCAGGTTACAGCACGCAAAGCAGTGGCATGCCTCGTATGAACCTCCGCAGTGCTAATCCACTAAGAAATCACAATACCTGTGCTATGCTTTCATCTACCTGACTGTATACAACCAGCAGGAAGTTTACAGAGGTATCTCCTTCTACACTCAATACATATACAGCATGGATTGCTGCATGGTGTTCTTTGCTTTAATAATCATACAGGATTATTGCCTTTGCAAGAATATTTAAATATCTGTGCTACCCACTATTGTGCAACACAAATTGCATTATTTTAGGGCTAATTCAGACCATTGCATGAAAACGGATGGGAGAAAAAAAAAAAAACTGTATAGATTTCCCTTGCAGGAGACATGAGTTTACATCAGTTTTCATGTGCATTATAGTGAGTTTTTTGGCACGTTGACCTCAGTTTTCATGCGCGTGAGTTATGTGCCCTGTTCACACCAATGTTAAAACGGTTGTCCCCCCCTAAAAAAATAAATAAGAAAACCACCTGCAAAGCAAGTGCATATTAGCTCATTATGAAATACTTACCTTAGAACGAAGCTCCTGCAGTTCCGCCTGGTCCCTGTGGAGGGAGCTGCCATGTTCCCTCCGTGGACCCAGCGCTGTGAGTGGCCTGAGCCACGAGACGTCACTCCCATGCATGCGTGGGAGCCAGTCATTACGGAGGACTTTCCGGCAGGGTCCGGCGCTATACGCCAGGCCTTCGCCGGGACATCACTGCGCATGTGCCTGCTGATGTCAGCAGCGCTTGCAGTGAGAATATCTCCTAAACCTTACAGGCTTATGAGAGATTCTTTTTACCTACAGGTAAGCCTTATTATAGGCTTAACTGTAGGTAAAAATTTAATTTTAGGGTATACAACCACTGCAATTTCATGTCAGTTTTTTTTTTCCATGCAGAAAACTGCATACGCGTTGCAGATTCCTGCGCAAAAAAAAAAAAAATCTGCATGTTGTGGTGTGAACAGTACACAGAGAACCACTGTTTTCTTTGAGCCCTTGGAGGACGTGTGTGCAAAACTGCTGACGTCTCTGCACCATGGCGTGAACGAGGCCTTAGTGCGCATGCTAACTGCCTATCTGTGTCAGTTGTAAGTAGCCAACTGGAATAGATCATGTGATCTCCCAAGCAATGGTGCAGAGTTAAAATTAGGCCCTTCATTCTAAGAGCTAGAAGATTAAATACAGAGTCCAAAAAGGTATGAATGGCTGAAAGCCGCAACATAGCCTTTTTCAGTTTGTGGTGGTTCGATACAATGCTGCTGTCCAAAAGGTGTCCCTGTGCCCTTTCATCCAGAGTGGAGGCACTCTAATACAGGAGGTGTGTAAGGCTCCATTCACACAAATGCGTTTGATGCATTTTGCAGAAATGCAAGGAATTCTTTTTAACATGGGTTCCTATGGAACACATTCACATCAATGCATTTTTTTGGCCTCTGCATTTTTGGAAAGGGTTGGGGACTTTTTTCCCCCGCCAAATGCAGCGTTTTGCATGTAATAGACTTCAAAGTGCATGCAAGAAAAATGCAAGTAAAAAAAATGCTCAAAAGCAAAATGCATTGAGTCTTACTGGTCAGAACAGGTGAAAACAGAGGGATAATATATATATATATATATATATATATATATATATATATATATATATATATATATATATATATATA
>BLSH010228774.1:142462-155740 GCA_018402905.1 Glandirana rugosa | reverse complement strand
AAACTCGTAAAAAAAATGAACGTAAAAAGAACGTACGTGAAACTTCAGATAATGTACGTTTTGCGACGTAAACCGCCCCCTTTTTTCAGGGGTTGGGAAAGGTTTTTACGTCTCCGGTTTTTTTACGTAACTACACTTACACAAGGTATCCTTGGGTACAATTTTTCTTAAGGAACGTAAAGACGTTTTACGTAGTTTGCGTAAACACACTTACCTCGGAATGTGTGGAGGACATAATCTCACGGAGGTGAGACCTACTTTCCAGTGTCCCTGTGTAAAACCTGTCGTCGTAACATAGATTGGTGGTGTTTGACTTTTTCCAGAGTTAAAATTAGGCCCTTCATTCTAAGAGCTAGAAGATTAAATACAGAGTCCAAAAAGGTATGAATGGCTGAAAGCCGCAACATAGCCTTTTTCAGTTTGTGGTGGTTAGATACAATGCTGCTGTCCAAAATGTGTCCCTGTGACCTTTCATCCAGAGTGGAGGCACTCTAATACAGGAGGTGTGTAAGGCTCCATTCACACAAATGCGTTTGATGCATTTTGCAGAAATGCAAGGAATTCTTTTTAACATGGGTTCCTATGGAACACATTCACATCAATGCATTTTTTTGGCCTCTGCATTTTTGGAAAGGGTTGGGGACTTTTTTCCCCCGCCAAATGCAGCGTTTTGCATGTAATAGACTTCAAAGTGCATGCAAGAAAAATGCAAGTAAAAAAAATGCTCAAAAACAAAATGCATTGAGTCTTACTGGTCAGAACAGGTGAAAACAGAGGGATAATATATATATATATATATATATATATATATATATATATATATATATATATATATATATATCTCCCATGCAGCCACCACATTTAATGATTGGCAAGATGCAATATATTATTGTTTTGGGTAATATTGTGTTAATGCTGATTGAGAGAATTTAGTTCTGCTGCAAAGCACATCTCCAGGGAAAAATACTTTAAAGCTGGCCATACACTAGTAACATTTTGTTAGACCATTTTCATTTTTGGAATGCTCATCAAAACTAGGGAGTGGATCTAAACTTTCCCCACCCTACTAATTTCTGTGTCCCCACTGAGATGTAGCCAGACTCGATTAACTGGCATCCCCTGGTCCAATGAGAATGACCCACTTAAACATTGAGGCAGTCTCACTTGACGGTAGGATGGCAGTTGACCATAGATCATGCCATTTTCCTTCAACCATGGGTTGAAGGAAAGAAAAATCACTAGGATTCCCCCATCAGTACAGACATTGTTGACAAGGGAATTCCTCCTGCTGTACAATTGTGCAGAAAAAAGAAAAATAAATGAACAGGCTGGTTGTACTGAATGAAGTGGATCTATTTAATAGGTTGACTTCAATAGAATAAAATAAATAAAAAGAGATATATATATATATACACATATACACACACACACACACACACACACACACACACACACACATATATATATATATACACACACACACACACACACACACAAAAATGCATTCATTCTTAAAGTACGTGTTTAAATGAAAGTCCAAAAAGGAATAAAATTAGGTGTCCAAAACCAAATAAAGTCCATACTGTTTAGAATAAAATGTGTCCTCCGGTTCTTAAAAGGGGTTGTATTGTCTGCTTGGTCATTTTTTACCTACAGGTAAGGCTATAAAAGGCGGCTTACCTGTAGGCAAAATGAATAACTCCCAAACCTATACGGTTTAGGAGATATTCACCTTACGTGCAGCCGCTGAAGTCAGTGGCGCATGCGCAGTGAAGGTCCGACAAAGGTCTGGCATACCGTGCCAGAACTTGCAGGAATGGAGGGCACGCGCGGGAGTGACGTCATCACGGCTCCGGCCACTCACAGCGCCGGAGCTGCAAATCCAGAATAAGCGACGAGGGAACATGTCAGCTCTCTCAGCAGAGACTGGGCGGTCCTGTGGGAGCTGTGTTCTAAGGTAAGTATTTCATAATGAGCTAGTATGCGGTGCATACTAGCTCATTATGCCTTTGCCTTACAGAGTTTTTTTTGGGCATACAACCGCTTTTAACACCCAGTTCCCCCCATAGGAAAGAACAGGGCAAATGCATCCGCTTACCAGATCATTAGACCCATCAATGTCTGTAAGTGCATCAGTGAGTATTCACCCCTCACTTTAGGTATAAGCCGCCTCTTCTTTTCAGTAGATTGACGCCAATGATGGAAGTCACCGTATACATTTATCCTTAAAGAGGAAGTAAGCCATGATGGGTTTTACTTCCTCTTCTTTGCTTAGCATTACCCTGCAATGTAAAATCATAATAAAACTAGTATGCATCGCATACTAGCCTATTATGTGACACATACCAGCATTGGAAGCCCGCACTGTCCCTGCTCCAGGAAGCATCCATCTTCAGCCTTCTTCCTTCCGAGGCCGCGGGACTCTGGCTCCGATTTTCCGCAGCCACGTGACATGACTCCTGTGCATGCGTGTTGGAGACGCCAATCGCGGCACAACCTCAGTGCAGAAACGGCACGGAAGCCGTTTCTTCCTGCGCATGTGCCCGATGACGTAGGCACATGCGAAGAGACTAGATCTCCTAAACTGTGCGGGTTTAGGAGACATGCAGGGAACCTACAGGTAAGCCTTATTATAGGCTTACCTGTAGGTTAAAGTGGTTGTCAAGAGTTGACAACCACTTTAAGGAACCTAAGACCCGGTCACAGTATGCCAATGAGAAGAGGTGCAGCATTCATTAAAAAGCAAATTAGTTCAATAAAGAGTCTTACAACAGCAAAGTTTCAACAGGCATTGGAAAACAGACACTGGTCCTACACCCTCCACAGGCACCATGATGTCACTGCCATTTCCTTTCCTGAGCTACGTTCTGTCTAAACCGACGTCTTCTGTAAGGCAGCCAGCCTGCCCATAGATGGATCAGAATTCGGATATATTTCAGTCTGTCTATGGCCGGTTTTAGCTGTGTAGCCAGTCCGCAGTAAAAAAATTAAACACACAACCTAATGTATAAAGTGGCTTAAAAAAAAAAAAAAAAAAAAAAAAAAAAAAAAAAGGAAGGGGGGAAAGAATTCTGGCTAATAAAAGTCAATATCAGGATTCCTGTGACATCTGCTCCTGTGCAGCACTTACGCAAAATGTAAAAATTCGTAAAAGTGCACTTAAAATAGCTTTGAAGTCAATGGTGCCTGTGGAGTAGAAGGGGTTAAAGGGGATTCCTCTGCGTTCTTGCGATCAACCACAGGTCTGAACAGCTGCCTATTGCTTTAGCGTGTGTCCCATCTGTCACAAGGGAAAATAAGGAAATTCCTGCTTCCTGTCTGACTTCTGTTTTCATACGGACTGAAAGATAAAGTTTGTCAAAGGAGTTTGCTCCACTACTATTTTCTGCTTACATTACTACGCACTTGATCTGGATGAAATACATTTCTAGGTACTAAACTAGTATGATGTTGACTTCATATGGCCTATGTCAACATCATACCAATTTTCACATCACATCCATCACGGATGACGTGGGAAAATCTCTAAACTCATCATCATCAGCGCACAACTTGGAACCTGCGATAACCGTTGCCTTTGCTTTGTGTGCATAAGGAGATTCCCTCAAACAAAAGACAAGCAAAGGTTGAACTATCTACGTGAATGGAAATTATACCATTATGTAAACATTTGCATTCATAAGCGTTCTGAGATACCCTGCCTGAGACATCATATATGGAAAGAACATCCTCTTCTGTAATAGAGGAGGAGGAGTAGTAGTAGCAGTATTATATAGTAAATGCATATTTTCTCACCTGCAAAAAATCATGTGCATTTATTACTCTAAAAAAATTAAATAAAAAAAAAAAAAAATTAAATAAAAAAACTAACATCCTCTAAGGCCCCTTTCACACCAGCACAGCGATCAGGTCCACCTGTCCTTTTTCAGGCAGACCCGATCGGGCCACCCATTGTCCTCTATGGGGAGGCGGATGTCAATGGACATGTGTCCGCTGACACCCGCCAGGCAACCAATCCTACAGAATCTACTGAAAACAGACATATGGAGATACGTTTGTCATCCGATCCAACCCACTGAGCGGAGGGCGATCTGATAAAAAAACGGACATGCAGTCCAGCCGACTGCCCCATAGAGGAGAGCGTGCTCTGTCCTTGTCCACTCTGCGGAGCGGACATGGATCCGGCATCCACCTGCTCAGCAGAGAGATCCCTCGCCGAGCAGGCAGATTCCACTGGGACAGATCCGCCCCGTGTGAAAGGGGCCCAAGTTGTAACCTGCTGCTGTGTATATGAAACCATAGAGGCAGTATGAACACCTAAAATAGCATAATAAAAAAAAAAAAAAAAGTAACTCATAACTAAATCCGAAATGTTAATTTATTTCTGGGACTATACCACAAAAACTAAAATAGAAAGTTTTTTTTTTTTTACGGTTACTTGAGCATGTATAAATACCAGAACAATGGGGAATGTCTAGAAAGCTCCTGACTACGCTCATACAATGTTAAATGGAAGTACAATTCAAAGAAAATATATATGACACAGAATTGGCATATACTAAAACTTAGGGGCACCTATAGACAGTAGACAGTAAATATTCCAACATTATTGGTGGTATAGCCTTAACCACTGGGAATGCACGCTGGCATGAATACAAGCTTTTTTCCCCCCCATTTTTCACATTACTTTTTTTTGCATATCAATGCTAAAAAGTTTTTAAAAATAGCCACCACTCCCCAGATCTGATATTTTAGTCTTGCATAGATTTATCTGCTGCAAAATTGAATTTTTTTTTTTAAAGGCCTGCCGTGAATGGGAACATGAAACAATCATAAGGTAGGTGTTATTCCAATTCGACTGCGAAAGTGGAAATAGCCTTGACGTTACTAATGGTGGGAGTTATGTTCCAAGATGTCCGCCCAGTAATGCCAATTAATACTCACTGACATGCCTATTCAAAGTGCACGTGGATACAGCTTTCATGGCCTGCTGCAAGAGGCATACCACTCTGTACCATCGTCATATAGATCTTCAATACCCACTGCATCTGAAGCACAAGGGAATCGTGGCTCCTACGTGGGAATGTAAACAGGCCGAGCATGGCTGCTCCCTGATATACACTAGAGACAAATAAGGAAGCAAGAGAATCAAAAGGAGGTCACATGAAGAGCTGACAGCGAAAATAAGGTATTTCTACAAGTGGTTTAAAGTTCCTTTTTGCTGTACAGTGACCAGAGACCGGAAAGCCTTGCTTAATCGGGACGTGGGTACCAGTTCCATTTTATGAGTTTGCAATAGAGAGAAAACCCATATGAATTTTCTGAGAAAAAAAAAAAAAAAAGTCTGCACGAGTAAAAACCGCATGAGCAGAATACGAAGGCAGCGCTTGGCTGCGGCAATACATCAGCCCTTCACTGCGAGTTTACCAATTAGCCTCTGGTTACATTACTATGCAAACACAATCTCCGTTTGGCAGTCTAGCTTTGACAGCCCCAAGGCTGCTACAGAAGACACACGAAGCAACAAGTACATCTATTTTTATATCTCCACAGGAAAATGCTAATCACTTTCTATTCTTCTTAAATCATTCGCACCTGGATTGTACAAAGCTGTTACTATGTACAGCTAACAATTTTTTTTTTCTTTTACATTATTGATGTACACTTCGAGGGAGCCGATTGTGTCTGTAAGGAATTTCCTACACAGAAATACTGCCCCATTAATTAAGAAAATGTTTCCTTGTTGAATGTTTTCTTGTATTGTCTTGGCTCATTCACACGGCGTATGCGTATTTTGTGCATGGAACACAGGTACTGGCTACAGAGCTTGCAGAAGATTCTGCACACAATAAGCGCCTAATATTACTCACGTTTATAGACGCGGACCATTTTTCAAACATCTTTGCGTATTATATGTGTTTATACACGCAGAAAATCTGCAGACATTTATGGCCCCAGACACCGTGTCCCAATTTTTTTTTTTTTTTTTGGGAAATACGGGCACTTTTCATTTGTGGATGCAGCTGTGTACAGGCCGTCCCCTAGTTACAAACATCCAACTTACAAACGACTCCTACTTACAAACAGGAAGTGAGAGGAAATCTCCCCCTAGAAAAGGAAATTTACTCCTGTAAGAGTTATTATGGGAAAAAGGTGTCTACACTGAAGCTTTATCACCAAGGTTTGTTTCCACAACAACCCAAAATTTTCAAAACTCAATTATCATTGGGACAGGAAGTGAGGTGAAATCTTCTGAACAGAAACATAGACAGCAAAACAAACATCACAGGGGTGTTACCCCTGCCCTATGCTATCCAAAAAGCTTACAAATATTTTTTTTGGCTGGAGACCCTATCTGGTTTGTAACCCGGGGGCCCGCCTGTACATGGCCCCACAGATTCTTACATTGCTGCATTTAGATTATTATTAATATACAGGATTTATATAGCGCCAACAGTTTGAACAACGCTTTACAAGATGAGGGCAGTTACAATAGAAATGCGGTACAGGAGGAATCCAAGGGCCCTGCTCATTAGATATATACAAAACTATACGTCGTGTGCATCAAAGTGAAGCATTTTAGATGCTTGAGTGAATGAGCCCTTACACACCAAAATCATACATTTTAAATAAGGATTCTGCTTTAATACCCGTGCTCTACACTTCATGCATCAATCCCCTGGTAAGAAAAAGGGGGACCAAAGAGGGTATAGTTTATTTGGCAATCTGATCATTAAGCTATAAAAGTGTACATGTATGTTTTTATATCTATATCTTATGTAGCTTATTGGAGCCAACCAGATAGGTTACAGCATTTTGTTATGCATGACTGCATACCATATACATCGACAGATCTATCTAGAACCATCTCTCTCATGTACTGCATTCATTTATTCATCGGGATTTTGGCTGAAGCCATTTATGATCAAGCAACTGTGTTTACTCTTTAAATCATAATGACAACAGAAACAACCCAAATGACCCTGATCAAAAGTTTACATACCCTGATGATTTTGACCTGATAGCATGTACACAAGTTGGCACAAAGGGGTTTGAATGGTTATTAAAGGTAACCATCCTCACCTGTGATCGGTTTTCTTGTAATAAGTGTGCGTGTATAAAAAGGTCAGTGAGTTTCTGGACTCCTGACAGACCCTTGCATCTTTCATCCAGTGCTGCACTGGCGTTTCTGCATTGAGTCATGGGGGAAAGGCAAGAATCGTCAAAGGATCTGCGGGAAAAGGTAGTTGAACTGTATCAAACAGAAAAGGGGGTATAAAAAAGATTTCCAAGGAATTGAGAATGCCAATCAGCAGTGTTCAAACTCCAATCAAGAAGTGGAAAAGGAGGGGTTCTGTTGAAAGCAAACCACTGTCAGGTAGACCAACTACAATTTCAACCACAACTGCCAGGAAAATTGTTTGGGATGCAAAGAAAAACCCACAAATAACGTCAGGTGAAATACAGGACTCTCTGAAAACATGTGGTGTGGCTGTTTCAAGCTGCTCAATAAGGAGGCACTTGAAGAAAGTTGGGCTGCATGGTTGAGTCGCCAGAAGAAAGCCGTTACTACGCAAATGCCACAAAGTATCCCGCTTACAATACGCCAAACAGCACATAGACAAGCCTCAAACCTTCTGGCACAAAGTCATTTGGAGTGAGGAGACCAAAATTGTGGTTTTTGGCCACAACCATAAACATTACATTTGGAAAGGAGTCAACAAGGTATGTGAAACACGGAGGTGCATCGCTGATGTTTTGGGGATGTGCGATCTACAAAGGCACAGGAAATTCGGTCAAAATTTATGGCAAGATGAATGTAGTATGTTATCAAAAAATACTGGAGGAACATTTGCATTAATCGGCCAGGAAGCTGTGCATGGGACGTACTTGGGCGTTCCAACATGACAATGATCCAAAACACAAGGCCAAGTCAGCCTGTCATTGGCTACAGCAGAATAAAGTGAAGGTTCTGGAGTGGCCATCTCAGTCTCCTGACCTCAATATCATTGAGCCACGAGGAGATGTCAAAACGTGCAGTTCATGCAAGACAGCCTAAGAATTTCCAGGAACTGGAGGCTTTTTGCCAAGAGGAATGGGCAGCTTTACCCTCTGAGAAGATAAAGAGCCTCATCCACAAATACCACAAAAGGCTTCAAGCAGTCATTGATGTTAAAGAGGGTAATACACGGTATTAAGAACCGGGGTATGTAAACTTTTGATCAGGGTCATTTGGGTAGTTTCTGTTGTCATTATGATTTAAAAAGAGTAAAACACAGTTGTCTGAATGGCTTTAGCCAAACAAACACTAACCATGAGTGAAAGAAATGTTTTTGTGATTATCATTCATATTCTCTGAAAAATAGCCAAGAAATCAAATTCTGCCAGGGTATGCAAACTTATGAGCACAACTGTATGAGTAATAAGCTGACTTAATATATTCATCATTTCCAAGTATAAAATGCACATTTCATTCCATATGCTCCAACATGGCTAAGATCAAAAAAGTTCATCCAGTATCTCGACACGTTTCGTGAATTCACTTCATCAGGAGAAGTACTACTGCTTGGACCTTGAAGAAGGGGACACACCCCGAAAGCTTGTCCTGAAAAACTGTAGGTTAGTGCAAATAAAAAAAAAAAAAAAAAAAAAAAAAAAGTATCACCGACAGTACTCAATTTTCTCTATTGCATTACAAATTCTGCCTGCCCTCCCCATTTTCATTACTGAGCCTAAAGTTCCACCTTAAAATTCCATCTGCACTGGATTTGCCCTCCATTTCTCTAGGCCTTGCGGGTTATACTCAACTCAACTCTCGGGGCAGATGTCCCTTGCGGTCACCATTTGGAGGTGTTGCCAAGTTTATTATTTTAAGCTGTTTTATAAGTATTTGGTTCTACGGTGACCATTGGAGTTGGAATAGAGTCATACCCCTCTCTCAAGATATATTTGCCATGTGATCTTATTAGCGTTGTAAAATAGGTTATATATTTGAGGCCTTATTGTGTGGATACTTGCAGTAGCATCTACTCCTGATGAAGTGAATAGACATTTATGGAACACGTCAAGATACTGGATGCAATTTTTTTGATTTAGCCATGTGAGAACATCAGGAATAGAATATGCACATTAATAGTATTTTTTTTTTGCTACTTAAAATGTGATAAATACAATACACCATCTTACCATTTTTAATCAATTTTTCATATATGTAACAAGATGTGTATGTATTTAACAATAAAGTTGTATTTACATACGTATATAAATGGTTGTTAAGTGATATGCCTCTTATAAAGTCCCATGGGCAAATGTATGGTGTTGTGTACTTGTTAAATAGAGATGGAGGCACATCACAACCAACGTTTCCACCTTTTGTTTTGCGCTTATGTATTCCTGCACCTACTTTTCAGCTCAGGATCACCAAAAGGTAGGCTCCTACAATGCAATGCGAGCTTCAATGCTTTGCCAATTAGCATTATATAGAGGAGGGGGGAGGCACGGAGCCAAAACATGAATGGGTGATATGTAGTGGACTTCAAGTTGCCTTCTGTCCCTTTGCAGGGAAAGTAAGTAAATGCGTAAGTTGATAGCACTTAGGGATTTCAACAACCCCTTATATCTTTCCAAACATCCTGTCTTCAAAGAAGACCTCCAGGATGGGGCTTTTATAGCTAAACGGTGCTCTTAAAATCCCACTACAATTTTAGAGAAAGGACACATCAAGGTCCCGGGAATGTATATTGCATCTAGAAGCAATGGGGTATTTTGTAAGATCTCCTAAACTCATTACATAGCTTTCCTTCATAGTAAAGCACCAAGAACTCTCCAGAAAAGGTATTTCTTGTGGTTTGGCTACACCTATGATTAGGCTACAGTGGGAATCCCAGGAGAAAAAAAAAAAAAAAAAAAAAATTAGTAGGGACACCCAGCAAAATGCTTGTTTGGGTGGAACACTATTGAAAAAGAAAGGTGTCCAAATGAGGGCAACCCCTTTAATAAACATAGAATGGGACTTGTATCGTTGCACAGATCAGCACTTTGTTTGCTTTCAACAGAAACCGAGCATGCCCTATGAGAAGTTCAAATGGCAGTTCTTTAGTTTACTCTGTAAACATTTGCAAGACGGGATGTGAAACTTGTTCGGTAGTAACCTCAGTGGTGCGCACCTCATCTTAAACAGAAAACCATTCCATTGCATAATCACTCGTTTGGGGACACATATTAAGATGGACCTGTGCATTGCCTAGGTAAAGGGGTTCAAATAAGCCAAATTTGGACTTTGATGGCAGTCCCTAAGAAAATTGCATGGTACTTCTGGATATGTAAAGCAGGCAACTCAGTCCCCTTCTCATAGGACTGCTCTTACCGGGCGATTCGGGGACTGAGCACTATCACAGGGGGAAGGTATTTCACAAGGCTACCTACCTCATTCCCAGGGGCCAAACAGAATGATGAGAGAGCAAAGGGAAAAAAGAGTTAAACTGCCTGTGGGGTGGCCATAAAATAGAAAGTGAAACTTTACCATGCATGGACAAAGCATAGGTTTTATGTGCAGCTTACTAGTCTGATGTGGTGGCTGCTTAGGGTTTTAAGGATATACATTTTCTGCAAACAAAATTAAATTTTATGGAGGGAGGACGTGGTCTTTGTAGAACAAATCCACAACGCAGACCAGTGTGACAACACTGCAATTCACCACATATGCAGTACATGTAGTGTGTTATTGGCATTTTTTTACCAATTGAATAGTAAGAAAAAAAAAAAAAAGAAAAAAACTGCAGCCACCATATCTAAAGCTCGATAGGCTTTTGGGGTTTAGACTACCCATGTGTAGTGAAGACACATGGTACTGTGATTACCATGATTGTCTTGACAATGTGCTAAATCAAGGTTTACATAACCCTTAGGCTGCATTCACACAGGGGCGACCCGACTTTGCTAGGCAATTTCAGCGCGACTTCCAGGGACTTGAGGCGACTTTACAACACGACTTTTTCCAGGCGACTTTGCCTTGACCAATCAGAAAAGGGAGGGAGGGGGTTGCCTAAAAATAAAAATTCTATTCTTTTCACTACAAAGTCGCTTTTATTTAGATGGGGGATCCGACTTGGAGGCGACTTCTATTGATTTCTATGGGCACAAGTCGGATAGAAGTCGCCTAGAAGTAGTACAGGAACCTTTCCTGAAGTCGTTCCGACTTCAGTAGTGTACATTAAGACGGCTCCCATTCATTTCAATGGGATTTCAGATGTCAAGCGACCTGGGGCGACTTGAGGCTACCCAAGTCGGAGCGACAGTCGCCCCTGTGTGAATGGTGCCTCAGAGTTTAGAGCTTTAGGTCTTAGCCACCTGGGAGTTTACAAGTTAAAGTTTGGGTGCTTTTCCCTGCACGAGAGATGCAGATTCTGCGTACAGTTGCACCAGACTTGAATGGCTGTTGGTGGCTGCATGCAGGTATATGCCAGTATATACACAAAATCCCAAGCGCAGTCTATGTTCAAAGGATAAGTTAAGTTCACCTTTGGGAACATGCAACATGTTCCCAATGCTGCAGCCGCTGTGCGATTCCCCTCCTCCTCCCTGACCCGTGACAGCAGTACAGGGAGGAGTTCCCTGTATTAGCTGTCAGTTTTTTAAATCAGCGTGGCCATGTAATTCATTTACACAGCTCTGTATGTGAATGAACTACAAGCCCTGACTTACTTTGCAGCTGCCAGCTTGTACTTCTCAAGGAACTGCCACGGTGCTGTGGAGCACCATGCTAGTTCATGGATTCTTCCCATCAGTGCTTGCCTGTATGCGATGTTTGGGCAAACAGATACACTGACAAATCTGGAGGAGACCTGCATGGTACCAGCGATCGGTTGATCGCTGGTACAATACTTTACAGGCTCCAAAATTAATAAAATAAATGCAGGGTTAAAAAAAAAAAAAAAAAAAGGGAAGTGCATTTATTTTTTTCTAAAGTGAAATTATTTCTAAAGTTCTAAGTGAACTTATCTTTTAAAAAGGAGAAGTCCAGACGAAGCTTGCTTGGCTGTACTTCTATGGATCACAGGAGTGCAATTCGTTTTGCATTCCTGTTACCCATTTTCAGCAGAGAGGAGACTGGAGTCCGCTCTCTGCTGACCTCACAGAAGTCAGTCCAGGCACGGCGTCATCTCAACCACAGAGTCTGGATCTTCCGGGTGCCTGGACAGACACCCCACTCAGCCTCTCAGCGAGCCAATTAGAGACTGATCTGGTTGCTCCCCACCCCTCCACAGCTCAGCGCTACAATGAGTGAGGAGAAAGAGTGGAGAGCTATGAGCACTGAGCCACTGGTGGTGTGCGATCGCTCGATTCTCAGTGCAGAGGCACATGTAGCGTATCCAGATGCATGTCAGTGCTTTTATTCACCTCCACCTATCCATTCACATAAAAAAAAAAAAAACACACATCTGAGGCCGCATGCTCCTGCCTAGGTAGCCTTATGGATAATCTCACTCTGTAGCTGACTATATGCAAGACATACCCAGGACCTGCAAGAAGTGACAGCAATAGAATGGAGGATCAGAGATGCCTCTGCCAGGAGCAAGAAAACAAAGCTCCATATGTCTGGTCCCGGATGTGATCACCGCTTTGCACCACAGAGGAGCCAGCTGGGGAGTAGAAAGCTGAACATGGAGGAAGTGGTTTCCAGCTCAACCCCTTCAGCCCGATTCCTTATCAATGGATCAAAGAGGTGGGCACTGAGCCAAAGAGGCTGTCTGGGGCTGCGTGGGAGTGGAGACAGCAAAGCGAGGAGCTGGGGACAGGCAGTGCCAAAACTGGAGGGATGTGGAGACCACTTTCATATCCCCAGGCTGTCCTACATTACATTAGTGTGCTCCAATAAGGCAGATAAAGAGTGAACACAGCACAATAGGATCTGATTAGGCGATAGCAGACCTCAATGCACTGTTTAATTGAATATGTTCTTTCCTAAAACGAACGAAACCTTTGGCGTCGAACCGTAACGTACGGTAAATAATTCGAATACTAGATGGTTTTGGGGGTCTAGGAAGAGGTAAGACATAAGAGGGTCAACATGAGGGGGATCATACATGCTACGTACGTATAAGAACCGGGGGGTTTATGTATTGAAATGTAAATAGTTGTAATTTGGGGTAAACGGTATCAGAGGGTTAATTTGTCACGTAACTCCAGACGATAGCGGATTAGTCTAGGATAACACGACACAAGTGAGAAATAGACGGAATAACCTCGTGTGATTACATTACATCCTGTCGGACCCCT
>BLSH010228774.1:125442-142116 GCA_018402905.1 Glandirana rugosa | reverse complement strand
GAAAAAAGGAGATCTGCATTTTTCACCGGGGAACAGGAAACTGGAATGTCATTTATTGAGTTGTGGTTCAAGTGATTTACTGGGTAGGACAAGGGGCCACTTTTTACGTCTAGAGGAAAAAAGGATGTCATCTTCAAATACTGAAAGGTTTCTTCACAGTTAGAGCAGTGAAAATGTGGAATAGACTTCCTACCAGAGGTGGTTTTGGTCAGCATGGTAGTTTTTTTTTTTTTTTTAAAGCAAAGGCCTGGATTCTTTCATTAATGTAAATAATATAACTGAATACTAACACTTTTAGGTAAAGTTGATTCAGGGTGAATCCGATTGCCTCTCAGGGGATCAGGAAGGAATTTTTTCCCCCGCTTTAGCAAATTGGATCATACTTTGCTGTTTTGTTTTTTTTTTTGCCTTCCTCTGGATCAACTGTGGGTGAATGATTGTATGGTTATATCTCATTTTTCTGTTGAACTAGATGGATTTGCGTCTTTTTTCAACCTGACTAACTATGTAACTATGATAGAGGGGAACAACTGAAAAATGTGAAGGCACCATGGGGGTCACAGATAGGATGAATGAGTTGATATGGCTTCTGATAGCATAATCAACCACTGGCAAAACAAAACTCAGAATTAGGCATTACGCAGAAGGAAAATAAAAATGATCTGGTCAAATCAAAAAACTCCAACTTTTTTTTTTTTTTTACAATCAAGAACAAAATCGCACGATTGCTTCTTTTAAAGATACAAAAGTGAAAATATTTTTACCCAACATAGAACCAGTACAAAGAAAATAAAAAAAGTGTACAGTAATGAGATGCAGAGCCAAAGCCCCTAAACCGAAGAAAATGGTCGGCAATATCATGAAGGCTTACAGAAATTAGAGTAATTTAGATATGTCTTTCAAGTTGCTGTTAACTTTCCCTGTTGATACTGGTATCAACTAGTTTGGTATTAGACTAATGCCACCATCTCTGACCCTTTCCATTAAACCAAGCTGCTCAACAATGCCTAATCCATGCGTCATATAATCCTCCTTAATACTCTATAAACTCTGGGTGATGTTTGGACATTTTTTTTTTTAATTTAGTGAGAACATCTTGGCCTATTTCAAAGAATATACCAGTATCAAAACATTCGGCAAGTAAAAACGGCAATGTCAAAAACACGAAACCTGCAATGGGGGAATTTACTAAAACTGAAGCAGAGGTGCATAGTAACCAATCAACTCCTAGCTTCAGTTACACTTTGAAAATGAAAGCTAGAAGCTGACTGGTTGCTATGCATGACTGCTCCAGATTCGGTCTGCCCTAATCTTAGCAAACTGTCCCCTGGTAGGTTATCCTAGCTAGAACAAGGTCAAAAGCAATATACAGAAATATATATACGCTGTTGCTTGTTTTGCGGTTTAGTCTTTATGGTAATCTTACCTCCGCACTTCATTAATCACCCAGTAGAAACATTTATGAAGGCATACTCCAAATCATGCTCCATCAGCTGAGTCTAGTTGTGGCTACTATGTCAGCCCCTGACTTAGTGCAAGTATTCCTTATTCACTTTGCCAAAAAATGACAGCGTACTACAGCCAATTTGATCAAGACCCCCCCCCAGCAGCTGAATGTAAACAAATTAGCCTAGGTATACTGGCTGATCACATTACCGATACAGGCCAAAAATCGGTCATTTGACATTTGGCCAATAAATGGGAATCTTCTGCCTGGCATCTGAATGTTGCTGGGGATTAACTGGTTGCTACTACATAGTCATCTTAGCAACCAATGATGCTGTGCAGCCGACAGCATCTTAGCAACAAAGGATGATCTGCTGCTAGAGGCCTCAATGTGCAGCGAAGATGGAGTGTCCATTATGAACACTCTGGCCTCAGTGCCTCCCCCCCATGTCTTGATGCAATTCTGCTGACAGGTACACGAACATGTGACGTTTGACAGGTACATAAATTTGTTGCAGACATTTGTTATGCAGAGGCAAAAAAAAAAAAAAAAAAAATCTAAAAGGATTTACAATACTCTATGTATTCCAGGGCTTATTGTGGATTTAAATCAGTTTTGAAGGCTGGAGGCTTTTTACCTTCAGGCATTCTATATGCCTGGAGGTAGAAAACCTCTGTGCAGCGCCCTCACCCCTAAATACTTACCTGAGCTCCCTCTCAATCCAGCAACGTGCTTGAGAGCATTGGCTCTGGGGACTCTCCCTCCTTTAGTTCCCGTTGCTGTCAATCACAGCCAGTGAGCCAATGAGAAATAGGGGTGGAGATGAGCCACGGCTCTGTGTCTGAATGGATACGAAGAGCAGCGGCTCGGGAGCAGGCCTGCTTGGGTGGCCCTATTGCAAGCCGCTTGCTGTGGGGGGCACTCGACAGGAGGGAAAGACCAGGAGCGCCGGCGAGGGACCCAAGAGGCTGCTCTGTGCAAAACCTCTGCACAGAGCAAGTATAGGTCTGTTATTTTTTTTTCTTTAATATTTTTTTATTTCAGGTACTTCTATAGCGCAGTCAAATTTACGCAGCGCTTTAATATCACTTTAAGCTTTAATAAACTGTATAATTTAAAGATTACAAGATTAAATAAAAGGCAGAAAAAAAAAAAAAAAAAAAAAAAAAAAAAAAAGACGAAAAACAAAAATGACTTTTGTACAAGAGTGTGTTTAATGATACTGAGAATGTTTAGTGAATTCCTACTTGTTTTTCTAAACCTTTTGAACCTGCTCAACAAGCTCATACATTCCATTTTTCCAGCACATTACTATAGATAGTCTTGAACTGAACTTTGACCAGCTTTTGGGGGGGGAAAAAATAAGTGCAGGAAGCACAGGGGGTTGTGTATTCCTTTCAATATATACAAGCTGATTAGAAAAGATCATAAGACTCCTGACTATAGTCCAGATACATGAAAACACATTGTAAAAAAAAAAGTACAATATCTTTATTCCAATGTAGTAGCAGGTTACATTGAACATGCTCCTAAGAATTCCCAGGGGTTTCAAGGCGCTGAATGAAAGTGACGGCTCTTCATAGCTTGGACTAAGCTCCTTCAAAACAAGTCGTGCACTGCCCCCTCTGTCCTCTAATCTTGCTTTGTCACCATTGTCTATAAAAAAAAAAAAATCTGCCATTCCCTTGTTGAAGAAATCCGTTCTTCTGTTTTCTACTAGGCCTGGGAGGCAGATGGTATGCAATCATTAGCCTATTGTCAGCGGCAGTGCTGGGGTAGATTACTAGTGTGTCTTGCTTGTCATGGCAGGTGCATGGCCTTGAGGATGCCATCTGCCGAGGAAGGAAGTGTTCTCCTGGAAGATGGCACATACAAAATGTAAACAACAACACCCAATCTCCATTGATTGGCAGGAATCTCTGGTTCTCTGCACGGCAGAGCCAAAAATTTCCATACAGAATAGACAAACCTTTATTTGTGATGATGATTGCTACAAGAAAACCTGTAAAACTCCTTCACTAATACATAATCAAGGCATAGCAAGAGCCGCTATCTTAGGGCAAATTGGCTCTCGCTATTTTCATCCAGTGCATAGCTTGCCCCATTCATCATCCAGACAGGAAGGAATGAGAAATTACAGATGATACAGAAAAATCAACATGATGGGATACATAATTCAATAAGTGATTAGAAAATGAAGTTAATTATGTCAGTTCAGCTCTAGTGAGACTGATAACAGACCGGTTTATTGTAGATCTCTGGACAGCTAAATCCAGTCTACAAAACGTGGATGAAGAATTTACAAGTTAAAAAACACCCACCACATCCCACACCCGTTGCCCTTTGTCCTGTCATGCCAACACCACAAGACTGATAATCACCGATATAGACTAAATCTGGACTGTAGTTTATGACAGATATACAATAATCTATAGCACTAAATAGTCTGCCTTCTTCAAAATGGTATCTTTATGATGTGTAAATATAAAACTACAAATGGGGGAAAAAAAAAAAAAAAAAATGGCTAGACTGTAACTTACCCATGTAACAAATACATGTTTATCAAACTATATGTATTTTATGAGGACCTAACCCTTAATAAATAATTTTAACAACCTCCATAAAAAAAGAGAAGTGTCTTATCAGTGTATGCAGTATTCTAGCCATTCCGAGGTTTTCATGCATCATATATAGGTAGAATGTACATAATTATGTAAAGCTTTGTATTTTTGTGAAAAAAATAAAAAAAATAAGGTGTATATATAAATAAAAGGGTTTAAGACCGGGTCTTTTTATTTTGACAAAAAAAAAAAAAAATATGAAGGACCCCCAAAATTGCATTGCTCACATCTGCTCACGCATAATTACATGCATCGCCAGCAAGTACCTTTCCTCTCCCAATAAAACAGATTAGCTGCCTTCATTCAGACATCCACTGACCTTGAATACATTTTTGGCACTGTGCACATGCTGAGCCTCAACACACACACTAATCCTGAACTCACAGGCAAAGCCTGGGGTCTTTTCAGGGCAGCATCCTTCCTCATCTTTATTAGAGCTATTTATAATCAAGGGCTTCATTATCAAGAGGTGTTAGTCAAATGTGCACATTCTGGCCGTTAAATTGTGTCCTATTCAGCCTAAAAATATCAAACACTAAAAAGCAAGCACAGAGCTGGCATTGGGCCACGTTGGTTTTCAGGCATAAATGTTTTAGAACGAAGAGCAATCTCCTCTACCAGTAGTTTATTACCTAAAACATAGCCTATCTGACCTTTGGTACCACTCTCCTACACTGTGTCAGATATGATATCACTACACAGTCTTCACCAGGGTATACTATACTGTATGAGTAGCTTACAGCGGTGTTCCACCCAAAAGTGGAACTTCCGCTCATTTGCACCCCCTCCGGTGCCACGTTTGGTACTTTCAGGGGGGGAGGGAACGGGGTCCTGTTTTTGACAGGTCCCCTTCCCCTCTTCCGGGAGACAGGGCCACAGCCTGTCTCCTGGAAGTTTAGCCCCCCTCCTCCATCTCTCGCCGCCGGGCCAATTAGAAAGTGCAGCGCGCTTACACAGTAGGGAACCGGCTGTGAACCTGAAAGGCTCGACTGTAGATTTCCCCTTAGTGGCGATGGCGGCGGCAGCACCCGATAGCCAATCGGAAGATCAGCTTCAGGTGCCGGCATCGTGGGTTCCCTGGACAGGCAAGTGTCCATATATTAAAAGTCAGCAGCTATAGTATTTGTAGCGGCTGACTTAATTTGCACTGCGATCTGTGGATGTCATTAACATTGTATTGTACTGACACCTACAGTGGTTCGCAGAAGGCAGCATGAACTGCCTGCAAGAGAGATGCGATGCGGGAACACACACTACTAGTTTTTTTTTTTGTTCAAACCACCCCCCCCCACAAAAAAACAAAAAAAACAAAACCAAACCTGACAGCTCAGTTTGGGGCCCCTGTACTAACAATCCGATGTTAGTACAGCAATCTCCCCTGCTGTGCTATGGTGTTCTGACAGGGGGGTGACCCCCTCACCAGAGCATGCCGGCATTGGCTGAGAGCCCTGACCAGAAGTTGGCCGGCAGACCTTTTTCAGCCATGACCCTTTCACAGAAGCCACCTGAATGGCCAGCTTCTGTTGGACCGGCTGCATTACCCAGGCCGAATGTCAATGCCGCTCAACATTCAGTCCATGTGTACTAGGGTTAAGAAAAGATGAACCAAGGCTGGCCACAGGCAGGTCTAAGGCTGCATCCACACCTTACCAGAGCAACTTTTTATTTGAGAGTTTGAGCATTTTGTAGAAGTGTATTCCAAACGTTTAAGTGCCCGGGCGACTTGCGATCCGACTTGTGTTGCCTCAAGTCGCTTGACATCTGAAATCCCATTGAAATAAATGGGAGCCGTCTTAATATACACTACTGAAGTCGCTCCGACTTCAAGGTGACTTCTGAAAAGGTTCCTGTACTACTTCTAGGCGACTTCTATCCGACTTGTGTCCACAGGATTCAATAGAAGTCGCCTCCAAGTCGGATCCTCATCTACATGGAAGCGACTTTACAGTTGAAAGAATAGAATATTTTTAGGCAGCCCCCTCCCTCTGATTGGTCAAGGCAAAGTCGCCTGGCAAAAGTCGTGCTGTAAAGTCGCCTGAGGTCGGGCTGGAAGTCGCACTGAAGTCGCGCCAAAGTCGGGTCGCCCCTATGTGAATGCAGGCTTAGAGCTTCAGGGATTTTTGTTAAGCCAATAGAATCTGCCTCCAATCTGCCAAAAAAGAAGCACTAAAAGATCTTCAAGCAGCAAAATCGCTCAGCTGTGAATGATCAGTTCTGGCTGATTCCGGTTGAATGGGCCATAATTTGAGCCATGGATGGCCCTGCAAGCACCATGTGGCTTGACAAAAAAAATAAATATTGCCCAAGCTTGGCGCGAAATTGCTTGCTGAATACTGACCGATATCCGATGCGGCCACTGTTTTGCAGTGCACCGCATTCTGAATAAAATGGCTGCAGCGGAGAGTCTTCCATCCATGCTGTTAAGCTGGCCCTACATTGATTGAATTTTGGTTTATTGCTGCTGAATCGGATGATTCATAGGTGGCCCTGTCAGCACCACCCAACTTGACAAGTCGAGTTTGGTCAAAGGAACCAAGTGGAAAACGGTCAATGAACAGTACCTGCATCCAATGAGATGCAGGCACCATTCAGTTGACAGCTGTGGGTGCTGGCTGTCAGAATACAATAGCCAGCAGGGGAGATTCCTCTGTCCACACTGTGGCTGGGCAAAGCAAGTGATTTCTCCAATTTATCCGGAAAGGGTTCAAGAAGAGAAATCTCAATCTGGCCATAGACTGTTCGAATCTCAGCCGCTTAGCAGGAACCATGTTTGGGCAGGCTGAATGCACCCAAGTTAATATTTGGGTACAATCAGCCTGTCATACATGCGATTATTGCTGTTATAGCCGCTAGCAATAACAGGGACAGCTTCCCCAACCAAGAGAACACAATGGATCCACAGAAGGGATTCCCTCCATCAACACTGACCGTGTTGATGGGGGAATGGAGCGGTTTGACCATCTTTGTAGGTCCAGCTTTAGCATAGATGAGAGGAATTGATTGATTTTCTCTTACTTAGCCTACAGGACTAGAAGTCTAAGCTGTAATGCTTGTCTATCAGAAATCTTACAGCTGCCAGCTAGGCGACACCCAGGGAGGTTGTGTCCTTTGTTTGAATTCTACAATGTCACACATACCTCATGCTTAGAACAAATAACGACATACAGATAGAAAATGACGCATATGTAGGATAGGGAGGCCTGGGAACCTCAACAGGTCAGGAGTTTTACGATTCCAAGAACACACATGCATGTTAATTAATCCTAGCTGGCTAATGGTCCCAATGTTTTTTTAGTTCCTCTTTGGAGTCTTCTTTTTACATACCACCTGTCTTTAAAACACCGTTCATGTTTTGACCCGCCTGCATTCCTTTCAAGGCAGTTTACAGCATCTGTTTGTCAAATGCTAGAGGAAAGTTATGAATCATAAATTCCAATTTCTAGTTCTCATGGTTGAGAAAACAGTTCAACAACATTCTCACCACTATGCAGCTCTGCATATTTTTTTTTTTTTTTAGAAACTGCATTGGCTATAAACATATATTGCATTTTTCAGAATGTTCGCATATGTCAGCTATGGTTCCGTATTTCACCACAATACAAAAACAATTTCAACTTTTCTGTAAACTCAAACATTCTAAACATTCCACAAAATTGAAGCGGATCCTATTTTCTACAGATACAAGAAGGCTACAGTCGCAATGGTGTTTAAACTCTTGACAACCACTTTAAAACTACAGGTAAGCCTATAATAAAGGCTTACCTATAGGTCCCGGGAAGATCTCCTAAACTTGCATAGTTTAGGAGATATTTCCTGTATCTGCATGTGCCGACATCATCGGCACATGCGCACTGAAGAAACAGGTCGCTTGGTGCCGTTTCTATGGGGCCGCGCCATTACCGACGTCGACTTGGCTCCAGCCAATCACAGCACCGGAGCCGCGAACCCGGAAGTAACTTCAGGTGGAAGAGGACGGCCCTGTACTCAGAAGTGGAGAGTGAAACTCCGCTCCAAGCCAATTAGGTCAGATGTCCATCCACTGATCCACTGTGTTGGGCGCTGGCTCTGCTACAGGCATAGAAGCAAAATGAAGTCTCCGATCACCGTTTATTGTGCAATATTGATATGTACATGGAGTACAATAAGGCACAGATACGAGCAAAGGCATAGCTGCTAACGCGTTTCATGTCATGGACTGATGCTTAGTCACAGATCAGATGGAGTGTGGCCTTCCAGAGACTATTCATTTCCCTGTACTCAGAAGTGCCGGATCCGATACAGGTCTTCGTTCTAAGACAAGTATTTCATAAATGAGCTAGAAAGCAATGCATACTAGCTCATTATGCCTCTCTCTTGCAGGGTTCTATTTTGTTTTTTAGAGGCTTTACAACCTCTTTAAATATATGTGGGATACTCCCAGATATGAAACAGCTCTTCTGAAGAAGATGTCCTGAATTCTCTGGCAGTAGGTTGGCAATGTTGAAGTATTGGCCATGTGGCTTGTTTTGCCTAATCGGTTCCTCCAAGACCAGGTCCCAAAGATCTCAATGCTGGTTGCGTGACCAGTTGTTAGAGGGAGCCTAGAGAAATATTTTTCTCAGGAAACCAATTTTACAGCTCCATGTATCCTACATATTTTATTGTAGCACTATTGTTACTATACAAGAACAGGCCAACTTTTAGCTACATGTATGCATATGTAGCAAATTTCAGCAGTTTAGAATAAAGGGATATTAAAAGTGGTGCTAAAGGCTTTGCAATTTTTCCCTTAATGCATTGTATGCATAAAGATATAAAAAAACAAAACATAAAAAACGCTCCAATACAAGTTCTCCCCACCCCCGTCCCTAAACACGTACCCGAGTTCTCTTGATTCAGCGCTGTCCCCGTCTACACCCCCAGTCTCCTCTTCTTACAGGAGACTCAGGCAGCAGTGATAGCCATTGGCTCCTGCTGCTTTCAGTCAAATCCTATGAGGAAGGACCAAGGGGGCGGGGGCGACTCACGCTGCGCGACCTATGGAAGCTCACAGCCCGCCTCGGGAGTGCACCCGTATGGGTGCCTCCATAGCACATGGCTTCCCATGGAGGCAAAAAAAAAAAAAAAAAAAGAAGGGGGAGGGAGGGAAGGGAAGGAAGGAAGGAAGGAAGGAACTCTAGAGAAGAGGTGGTAAGGGACTCGGAGCAGGCAAGCATGCAAACTTTTTAATGTTAAAGAAAAAAAATAAAAATGTAAGCTGTACAATCACTTTAAAAGTATTTTTAGCAGCTGATTCAGTCCCAGTTCACACTATAACCCGCATGTGAATTGTACAGGAACAGCACCACATTCCTTTGCAATTCACATGCGATTCAGTGCAGTGTGATTTGAGCGGGCTCCAAAATAGCACATCGAACCAAAGATGTGCGAGCACCTTTTTTGGAGCCACACTGCAATCAAATGCATGGTCGTTTTGCATCAAGTGATCCGATGTAGACAAACCCGCATTGCATTTGTGATCAGCTTTAGGGGTCGTTAACTATGTATTGACACACGCATTAGACTGCAAACACAGTGCTATTGCAAAGCAGTGCGAGAAACCGCATAGGGATTGCGTCATTTCCCACACCACCTATGTGTGAACCAGGGCTTGATTAGGGCTCGAACTCCAAAATTCCAAGAAAAGCATCCCTGAAAAGTCCCCATTTTTTTAGCAAATCGAACCACAAGGCAAAACATGTCACCAAGCCTGTAAAGCAGAAGGACCTATGTGCGATTCCTTTACCATGAAGCAATTAACTTCATTTAAATGTTCTCTGCGTAAACAGTGCTATACATTACAAATGAAGTTAATTAGTACATAAACTATTCCTAAGTGGCGCTTAAATATTATTTCAAATCCCCTTTGATCACACACTAGCGAAGTGAAGCGCATACTTTGTCAGTAAATGCAGACAGATCAAATATCTTCCGATGTTCAATAGGTTGTTTATATATATAGGGAACAAATGAATGCAATCTTGTCTTGCTATCTTGAAAGTAATCAGAGGCAATCCTCAGCAAGCACTTCCTGTGCCTTAAGCAGCAACTGTTCTAGGTTCACTTCAGAACAAATGCTCCATTCAGAATATTCTGCTGCATTCTATTTTAAACTCAAAAGGTAGACCGGCGCAGAAACAATTTAACTCTTCAAAAAACGCTACATGTCCACTTAGTGGAAAGGCACATGCATTTATCATTAAGAAGTGATCTTAGTCTAGGTTCACACCGCAGCAATGCGATGTGGAGAGAGTTTAATGAAAGTTTTTGTCCAGGGTGTGGTGCGAATTTACAGCGTGGAGGTGCAAACAAATATGCATTGCAGGATAGAAGTTTGCATCGCACCCAAAAAGCACAGGAGTCTTTTTTCTCCGCATTAAACTTCACAACACTGCTATGTGAACCAAACAGATATCCATTCTATTCAAGTGACATGCGAACCTTGAGCTCCCTTACCGCATCTAAACCGCTCAAGATTCGCAGCAGTGTGAACCCAGGCTCAAGGAGCACATTCACAAGCACATGGCAGAACCATTGAAACTCCCATGTCGTATCATAATTGTTCAGTAGTTGGCATTGCTGTCCTAACTCTGGTGTGCTAGAATTATTTCCACAAGGGTTATACATCTACAGAATCTTGTATTTCTTTACAGTTGTGGGGATTTTTTTTTTTCCAATACCACACGACGCCAATAAAACATGGCCTCTGTGCATGTGCCCACCCTCTCAGTGGAGAAGAATGCATCGAATCAGATTGCTCAGTGTAGATCAGTACTCGGCAAAGCATTCATTTCAGGCATTCCCAAATGTTGCCTAGATTATGTAGACGTGTCCCAGTATTAGATGATGGTGCTGTAGCTGATGCCTGGAAATTATAACTCAGGGTAAAACTCAGGAACTGTGTGGGAGGCGTGCACCTGAATACATTGAGTGATTCCAAACACAGGAGATACTTGTTCTCTAGACATCCATGTCCCTAGAGAAGCTTCTCTCAAAGTTTTTAACAGGAAGGAACTATTGAAATAACTTTCCTGATGCCAAAGTACATGTGGTAGTATGCGGCCATGGATTGGCGCCAGGAAAAGGAAAAGAATTACGGTAAATATTTGAAACAATGTTGCGTTTTCCAGGCACCAACATGGCAGCATATTACCACTTCTACACTGCCATGGACTGGTGCCGGGAAAGGAAAATTACGTAAATATTTTGATTAAAGCGATTGTAAAGCTTTGTTTTTTTTCCCCCCTTTAAAATAACAAAAAATACGTCACACTTACCTTCCTCTGTGCAGTGGTTTTGCAGAGTGGCCCCAAACCTCCTCTTCTGGGGTCCTCCGCTGGTGCTCCTGGGTCCTCCTCCGCATCGAGTGGCTCATCAGGGAAGAGCTTCCCTGGGGTCACCCGTGCAGGCGTGCGCTCTCGTGTCCTACTGTTTATGTGTATTCATAAACAGCGGGACTCGGCCCCGCCCCCGGCACCCGCATCACTGGACTTGATTGACAGCAGCGGGAGCCAATGACTCCCCTGCCATCAATCAAGCTAATGAGGACCCGAGACACCAGCTGGAGCGGTTTGCTCGTAGCCACCGCTGGAACGAGCAGGCTCAGGTAAGTAAAAAGGGGGCCCACTACTGAGGAAAGGCTTTTCACCTTAATGCATTAAAGGTGAAAAACCGCTAGGCTTTACAACCCCTTTAAATTCAGTTTCCTGGTTCCAAGGGACCCCCTCCTAATTATTATATCTACAGCTCACAGTACATTGGTGTGATGGTCAATGAGAAGAGTGCTCATTTTTGGTCAGCAGGAAGATTCCTTCCCTTAAAAGATAGCTGTAGCTTAGTGTAAGCACCGGGCAAAAATTAAAATAAAAAAAAAAAAAAAAAAAATAAAAAAGTAGGATTACTCCATTTTATATTACGTAGACAGTTGTAAAGGATATCCCACGAGTACTTCATAAAAACTTGCAGAACGTGGAGAAATGCCAGTGTTCATCACAATTATGGAGCAATGGTTTCCCTGTTAGATTTCCTTGGGTTGCTCATGTCCTTGAGAAGGTGAAGCAGAGTCTCAATGCATACTAAATTTAACCCAGTATTTTTGTAGGACATCGCCTATGATATAAGTGAGGTTTTATGTGCTGATTCAGTCACTGACTTTTAATACAATGGGAAAGTCAACGGAAAAAAAATAGGAGTGGAACATGATGTACCAGGTGAAATAGAAGAAACAATGGTCTAGTTCAAAGGGAATATTTGTGCCTGATACTAGCTGGAAAGCAGACACCAGAATCATCCTGCTGTGACAGGAGAGTACAAGCTAAACCAGAATGGGTTAGTTATCATTACTGCTAAATAACTGATGCACTTAACTTGTGTAAGAGTGACTATGTCTGAAAGTCACATGTTCTCTTTCCTTCAAATGTAAATTATAGTTTGCAGCAAGTGCTCCTGAATATCTAATGTAACAAGGTAGACCAACAATACTACCCAAGTACCTTAAGTGAACCCAAGTGCAAATTGAACATACAAAAGTAACATAAGCTGCAGCTATACTGCACACCCCTAAGCAGATATGTTATACAGCAACTTATTCTAAATCAATAATATAAGCACAATCCCTATCGGGAAGTTCCTGCCCTTCATGCCCTCAAGGTTCAAGGTCACAACAGCGGTCATATTTTTATGCGGTGTATGATTTGGGGGAAGATGCTGCATAGGCAAAGCTTCCTTTAGTCACTAATTTAGAATAGTCTCTAATTCCCTCTATGACCCCTTCTTCAAATTGATTGTCCCCCCTTTACATCCATTGAAGATACAGAAGAAATAAAATATAGGGTTTTGTAAAACTTTCACCAAGGTCTTCAGTGTAGAGCAAAAATGTTAGGAGGCTTTAGACCAGCGGTCTCCAAACTGCAGCCCAAGGGCTGGAGGTGGCCCTTTGCTTTTATCTGGCCCTTGGGGCACTAGTTCACCAACTGACACCAATGATGGGGGAACTAGCCCACCAACTGATATCAATGGGACACTATTTTGTTCATTAAAAATTAATGATGGGGCACTGATGCCGGGGCATTTTCTACACCCACTAGCTACAGACCAGCCCCTTAGCAAGTTTGGAGACCCCTGCTTTAGAGATTTCAATAGCTTAAAGTGTATGTTAACACAAATATGAAATGTTAAGCTAATAGTCTGTGTTACCATGTACTTGTACAAAAAAAATTATCCTGTTCACTTTGCATGGCTTCCTTGGTGATCCTGTCAATCCCCTTGCTTTCCCATTTCAAACTAGTCCCACCAGCACGGAAGCACATCTATCCCATTGTGGCCAGTTTGCTTATTTGCATTCTACTTAAACTACAGCTTGCCTGTATTCCATCAGTCAGACTTCTACTGACATGCCCCTTGCACAACCAATGATTGGGAAAGATTAGTGTACTGCGGTTTCACTGCCTCCTGTTCACATGACCACCCACATTCCACACACCAATCCCTAGAAGTCCCTTATGTTGCTAAGAGCAGAGGTCATGGGATCACTTTTTAAAAAAAATAAACAGTGGTTTTATAAAATATTATAGACACATGCATACATTTTGCCTTACATTTCCATTTTAAACTAAAAATGGGTTGTTTCGCATGGTACAAATTCATATATACTTTATATGGAAATGAGACTTCCCATCGGTGGCGGCCCGTCCATATGGGGTCCAGCCCCCTGATCCATGCGTCCGCCGGCTCCTAATCTACACGCAGGGCACCGGACACATGGATTCCAATGGGTTTTTTTTTTTTTTAATAATTCGAAGCACGCAATTAGAGCCAGAGGCTCTAATCGGCTTCAAAAAGAATGGGCTCGGGGCACAGTGCCCACCCACTTGTGTGACAATAGCGAATATTCACTATGGTCTTCCTGATTCTCCTCCCAGCCAAACAGGAGGCAGGTCCTGACTCCTGAGACCCAATTGGCCAAGCAGGAGTAGCGACCGTATTGGCCGCCGTCAAAACTCAAAAAAATAACTACATCAGCAGGGGTTTCCCTTAGTCAGGATGGTGGCACAAGCACCCAATAGCCAATTGAAGAATTGGCTCAGCTGAGGACACTGCTGGATGCCTGGACAGGCAAGTGCCCTAATATTAAAAGTCAGAAGCTACAGTATTTGTAGCTGCTGACTTTTTTTTTTCCTCTCTCTCTTTTCTTGGAGCCCCTCTTGAATTTGATCATCAAGAAATCCAAACTCTCTCATAAGATCTCTGCTCACAGAAAGATTTGTAATCAAATGAGCATTTTGTAAACATAGATTTAGTGATCTACTATGATCATAATACAGAAGAGAAAAAAAAAAAAAAATATACGAAAGCAAGGAGTGTCCGGGTAATTGATGAAAACCCAATGCTGTATCCATATCTGAACACTAGATGTTGTGGACCAAGGTGCAACTGCACTAAAGTAACTTGGGTGTGCAGATTTAAAATAGATTCTGCAGCACTGGAGGTCCTTCTGGTGTTCAACCAAGTACCTGTGAGTGGCCTTGAGCAAGGTCTACTGTGTCCATATCTGAGCATCAAATTTTGAACTCCAAAGTGCATTTAGGCTACTTTCACATTGAAGCGGTAGCCGCGGTCACTGTAAAACCCTGCTAGTTTTACCAGCGATAGGGCTCTGCTATGCGGGTGGGAGCGCAGCGCTTTTAACCCCCCACAAGGTGCCGGTGCTCGGCGCTACAGAGGCGGTGTGCAGCCGCTTCAGAAGCGCTTGCCATTCATTTCAATGGCAGGGGCGTTAGAGGAACGGTATATTACCGCTCCCTAACCGCCCCAAAGATGCTGCTTGCAGGACTTTTTGTAACGTCCCGCAAGCACACCGCGCTTTCACATTGTGGTGGATGGGGGGGTGGATACTTTTGAGGCGCTTTACAGACACTATTTTTAGCTAAATAGCATCTGTAAAATGATTCAGTGTGAAAGTAGCCTTAAAGCAACTTGGCTGACCTGTGCACAAAGAAAAAAAAAAAAAAAGTCTGTGGCACTCAGCCAAGAACTGTGACCTTTGGCAACCATGTTTACTGCATTGTAGAGCATGCAAATGTGGACAGGTACAAGCCCTAAGGAAGGGATGGGGATCTCTACAAGTTCCATGTTCCTCATTCCCTACCATTTACCCTAGAAAAAGCAGTTTTGTTCCTCAGCGTTTTCTACCTGGTGTTACTCAATGAGCATAAAAATAGTAAATATCATACAAGTCATTCAAGGAGGTAAAAAAGAAAAAAAATATAATCAAAAAAGTACCCAGGCCTTTTACTTTATTGATCATTTTTCCCCAGGTAAAGCATTTTTGCCTCAGCTGAACTACACTTAAACATAGCAAGCCCCATCAATTTTCAGATCCAGAAAAATGAATTCCACATGTTCTATAAATCTAGGTTTAATCTATTATTATGAATCACGGCAAATTCACATAGTGCCTGCAATAAGCTTACAGATGTTTTTTCTAAACCCTGAACCATAACATGACGTGGCCTATCTAAAGAATGCACTGCCTGGATCTGGTGCCAATTAAAAAAAAAAAAAAGTTCTATATAGAGGGAGGTTGTTGTGCATGTCTATTTAACACTCCTAGGATACCAGTGTGACTCACTGCCCCTAGAATGGCAAGGGATATGGGATCAAACTGTCAGTACAAATTACTACAAAAGGCCTCAATGTCATTTTAATAGGCCATAAATGTAAAAGCAATGGCTCATACAGGCTGCAGTTTTCCTTAGTAACATGCGCAGTAAAAAGAAGGTTTTTTTCTCCATCCAAGCTATATAGATTTTTTACAAGTTTAAAAAAAAAAAATCATTCTATACTGCCTAAAAGGAGGTAGGTTCATAGAAAATTAGACTAGGCACTCTGACACTTAATCCCAAACTGGCTTGCCCACTCATGCCTTACACACCCACCTACCAGGCAGGGGGGTGGGGTGGTACAACCCAGAACTAAACTAACGACCCCAGGATTTACAGTTTCAGTGACACTCAACTGGGTTCCACACTTGACTACCTTTACAGCCACTATAAAATCTACTTACAACAGTGGCCTAAATGATTAATCTTAACCGATTCCCAACCGGCTCGCATACTTATACTGTGGCAATGTGGCTCTCCTGCGTGAACCACTGTACCTTTATGGCAGCTTGGACGGGAACGCACTGGCGCGCGCTCGTGCCTGCTGCATGCTCCGTGAGCGCGCCCGTGGGTCAGGCGGATTCAATGGCCACTGGCGACCCACAATTGCCTGTTAGAGGTAGAACGGGGAACCGCTGATGTAAACACGGCGGTTCCCCTTTTTGACAGGCAGCATGACCGTAATCTATTGATCCCTGTGATCGGGATCAGTTAGATCTGTCATGACCCTGCCAGCCCAGCCCCCACACAGTTAATTCCTTGACTGCCCCCTACAGGTTATACACAGTAATCAGGGTTTTTTTTTTTTAGCTGTGATCGCTGTATGTCATTGGCCTCAAAATAGAGATAGAGATAGAGATAGAGATATATATATATATATATATATATATATATATATATATATATATATATATATATATATATATAT
>BLSH010228774.1:107250-124133 GCA_018402905.1 Glandirana rugosa | reverse complement strand
TTCCTTTTCCCCCCCCCCCCCCCCCATTAGGGGTGGTTTACTACCTCTTTAAGAGACCTGGTACAAGTTATCAGATTAGGACAATCAGAGCTCCACCTCTGCATACTTGTTGCAAGCAAATGATTTAGAAAGCAATGATGCCATTGGTTTATCATGATAGTCCTAGAAAAAACCCCCCCCCCATTTTTAGATGGAGAGGTCAGCAATGGCAGTCTTCATAGTTCCTCAGTTGTAAAAGTAAAACAAAAGCCCTAATCTTGGTTTACTGCAGATATAAAAGATTTGCAAAAACACACACTTTTTCTGCTTCCTAATGGTTGATATAAATTTAATTCCTTCATTTCTGGTTCCCGATTCATAAAATTCTGTATTTCTCCTACTCTGGCAGTATACATTTCATAGGGACCTTTACTATGTTCCATCTCTTTGGTTTGCTGTACGGCGTGTTATGCTTTGCTGGTCCCCTTGGAAAAGGAGTAGTACACAATTCACAAGAGTCTCCTACAAAGCAAAACAATGATGAACCCCTCCCCGTTCCATGCTAATCTCCGACAAGCTGGTCTTCAATGGCAAAACAAGCAAAGCGGAACTAGCAGAAGCCATTCTACTACAAGCCAATGAAAAGCACCTCTTTCTTTGCAGGAGAAAGAACGCATTCATAAACCTTTTATACATGGGAACACTAAACAATGTTATAAATACAACTGAGGAATAGTAGACTAAAGAGCTAGTCACACTTTCCACTCCATGGCTAACGTGTACAGTATGTGTAATCGTAGTGCAAGTATTCTGCTTATTTAACCTTTCCCTTAGAAAAGAGGATTACATGGCTCTTCCAGTGCCTGTAGACATACCTTACGAAATTGGCTTCAGACTCATACAGGATCATTTATGGCAATGAAAAAAGTGCAGGAACCCCCAGTTTACTATAGCCTAGTCCATTCACTCTGTTTGGTCTCCTACACTAAACGTCATCTGATCACTCATGGCTCCAGTAAACATTTTTGTATGGAAAAAAAGTATTCGCTACATGCAAGCAAATAGACATTTAATTTAAATAAACTGCATATGAAGCCATTACTTAGGAACATCCCTCAGGTTACAAAAGCCAAGGTTCTCCTATTCAGCTGTGCTAATACTCGGATTAAAAATATGATCCTATATAGCTAAGAAGGTGACAGTACCTATACATACATGTGCACAGCAAATGCATTTCTTTTATCCTAATAGAAGACACGATACTATACGAAACCCAACAACTGAAAAAAAAATAAAATGATTATATACACACACACACACACACACACACACACACACACACACACACCATTATTAATAATATGAAAAAAAAAAATTATATATTTTTTCATAATATTGTTAATAGTGATATATCGATCTATTTTTTTTTTCATACATAATAATAAATTCAACCCATTTACACTTTACAGCATAAGCGGTGCATAATCCCAAAAATATTTTGCATTACAGAGCCCAAATCTACATGGCATGACAATGTCAAAAGAGAAGTGTCCATCCCCCTTTTATCCATATGTCAGAGTGACAAGTGAACTGGGGGGGGGAAGCTTTGTGTTCCCCTCTGGTTAAAGGTTAAAAGAATGTGTGGCTTTGATGTCTCTGTAAGTGGAGACATGTGGGCTTTGCATTGTTTGTGTGAATCTGAAGAAAAAGTAAGTGAACCTGATTTTACTACAACCAGCCAGTGGGATGTGACTGCACCCACTGTTCATATAAATCAATGGAAGCCATGCAGTTGCGGGGTTTCCTTATTACCGGTTACACTAATTCATTAGAACTATCCAATTGAAGTGACTCCAAATGCTGATTGCCTGTAAACGTTTGCTGTGGAACACTTTTTTTTTTTTTAAGATTAAATAAAAAAAAGAAAAAAAGGGGACAGCATACGCTGTAAAAATGTTAAATAATGTATTTGGTAACAAAATGCATTTATGTATACACATAGAATCACTTACAAATAGCTGGACACATTCACATTAATTTTGGATACACTGAATTATAAAAAAAAAAAAAAAGAAAAAAAAAAAGGCAATTGAACGAATTAAAACATTATAAACAAAACCTGTCCAATTATCTTATATGAGCTAATTAAGAGAAAAATGTTTCCTTATTTTTCAAGCTTAAAGTGGGTAGCTATTTTACAGTATACATTTAAGCTGGAAAGTGCAAAATCTGGTGCAGCTCTGCATAGTAACCAATCAGCTTCCAGGTGTTATTGCCAAAGCTTAAACAAGCTGAAGTTAGAAGCTGATTGGCTACCATGCACAGCTGCACCAGATTTTGCACCCTCCAGTTTTAGTAAATCAACCCCAGTGTTGTAGAGTATTCTCACCTCTGACAGTGGTGGCACCCTTCATTCCATGTCCCAGGAAGTCAATGCTTGGATAGGACCCAATGTTCAAACTGGCAAGTCCCAGAGCAGGCAAGTGTCCTCTGGTAGAGGCTTGGGATAGCAGCAACAGGTTTCTATCTTCAGGTGACAAGTCAATGGCAATGTAATTAAGTCCATTCTGAAATCCAGCTGAGGTTTCCCTGCACATGGGACTGCCACATTCACCAGCTTCCAAGGTTTCTCCAGGCCTCAGAGACACATTCTCCACCGAGGCCGAGCTGTGCCTCTTGGGACTATGTGCAAAGGAAGGGGATACAGGAGTCACTTGAGTGGTGGATGAAAAAGTCTCAGAGCTGTGGCGACGGCGGCCCCCTTGGGGGTCTGCTCGGATGACCTTAGCCCCCCTATTTGGATCTGGTGGAGGACTGTGCAGGCTAAACGCCCCATTCATCTGGTCCATAAGCACTGTGAGGCACTGTACATTGGGAACTGCACTTTCTATAGGTAACTTTGCAGCGGTAGGTGATGCCATGGGGGAAGATGGCTGTGGTGAGGTCTTCCTCGGGCTCATTTCTGTATAGTCTGAATTTGGGCATAAGCTTGGTGAGGCTTTCGGTTTTGGTGAAGGAGGCCCAAAATCTAAGTTCATATAGTCTGAAATAGGAGAGGGCTGAGGCCCAGACCCAGAAGATGAGGAAGATGGACTGCCTGCTGAAGACAGTGGTGCAGAGTCTGAATGGGAAGTTTGTGGAGGCAAAGGCAAGGAATCTTGTGATCTTGTCTCCCCAAAGTATATGTGAATATATTCCCCACCTGGAGGGCTTGGAGGTTCTGGTGGATGCTCACTCATGCTTGGCAGAGTGCGAAGTGCAAGGCGAGATGGTCGAGCGATTCGACCATGTGGAGAAGAGGAAGCTGGAGACCTCATGAAGACATAAGGCTCAACATCTGCTGGGCTATTATGTTGAGGTGCTGTTGAATGACTCTGGCAGCAGCAATTTTTAGGCTGCATGAAGAAATAATCAGGGGGTGTAAAAGACAGTGGCTCTGCAGGGGAAAGTTTATGATGTACAGGTACTGGCTTGGTTTTAGACCCGCACCACATTGGCATATAACCATCTGGTGAATCTTCCTGAGAACTGCCACTGATGCATGTCCGTGGCTGTAAGATTTGCTGAGGGGCAGACACGCTTGCTGGGCTCATAGGAACATAATCATTGGAAGAGGAAACAGTAACAGCTCCATGGTTCATGGGCATATACCCATCATCCTTGCGATGCCCAATTTCTACATCCGCATAGTCTTCTGGATAAGGATGGCATGTTTTAGGAGATGATGACAGAAGACTAGAACTACCCTTGTATGTGGCACGCACAAGGGTTGCTTCATCCAGGGAAGCAGAGGAAAGTTGAGGAGCTGCAACTTTTTGTCTTCCAGGCGTAGTTAAAGAGTAAGTTCTCTTCCTTGGGCACTTCTCTATTGCTGAACATTCCATGCGTCGGGCAAGGCATTGGCAACCACCAGAGAAAGATCGATCCATTGACATGTACCCATTAATGTCTCCTGTGTGTGGTGGAGTACCAGAAACGGAGTCTGGAGTGCCACTCCGGCAACTTAAATATGCTCGGGCCAAGTCCCCTGGACTGGAGCTATATTCATCCAAAGACATGAAACCTGGGTCACTAGGTGACCCAGATGCAGATGCGTTACAGCTGGAAGGACGTGGAGGGTTTAGGGGGTCACAAGCAGAGCCATGGCCACTGCTCCCAGAGGAGATGCTAACTGGACTGTTAGCAGATGGTGGAGAATGTGGGACTGGCATGGACATAGACCTGCTGTGTTGAAGGGGACCAGGAGCAGGAAACAGTTTCCCATTTCGACCACCTAAACTCAATGTATGGGAACGACTAAGTGGAGCACGAAGAATACTTGGACTTAAGGGACTGCTTAAGACCGTCTTGTTGCTTAAATTATCTCCTTCACTAGCGGTGCGGAGACGAGAAGACTGATTTCCGGGAACACTTGATGAAGTTGAGGGGAAGTCAGTGCGGGTTCTCCTGGCCAGCCCAGTTTGACTTGGTGGCAGCTGTGTATGATGTCTTCTTCCCGGTACACTAATGGGGTTAGAGCTTGAAGATTGGCTTTTGCTGCGGGGCCTAAATTCAGCTAACTCCTTCATAGCCTTCATAGCCTCTAGAATAGTCTCATGAATGCTCTGGGCAACCACATTATCATCAACCTGCATCCAGATCTCTCCAGGTCCAGTGGACGCCGACCGCCCCACCTCCACGAAAAAGTAGTTGTCCGAGTGACCGCAACGTCGGATGTTCATTAGCTGAAGGGTCACTGAAGGAGTTTCACTATTCAGGCGCACAAAGCTGATACTTCGTGCAGACAAGCACAAGCGGTGCACACCAATCAAACTTTTATTCTGGCCCAGACCCCTCGGTTTCAAATTGACTTGCCAGACCTCTCTGTAGGCTGCGTTGGCCGGCGTTATCAGTCCATAATTTGGGTCCTCAACCAACGCCAAGTGACTGCTACAATTCGTGCCACAGCTGGCAGTCCCGGAACAGCAGCATCCTCCCGTACCTGTACTCCCATTTCTTTCCTTCTCCCCTCTGCCGCTGCCAAGCAGCTCAGTGAGAGCCCGATACCAGCTCTCCTGCTCTTGCTCCGTATCAGCCGCCACGGCAAAGTACTCATCGCGGGTGTAAAGGGCGATCAGGTACTTGTTCTTAGCGTCCGCCCGTTTGTTGATGTTCAGGCAGCTATCCAGAGAGATGACCCTTTTGGCCGCGGCCGACTTGCTCCTCCACTTCTTCTCGCTTTCGTAGTACTCCAGCCTGGCGGCGGCGCACCCCTCCCCGGACTCCTTCAGCACGAAAAAGCGCTTGTGGCCGTGCTTCTGCTTGCGCAGGTAGCCGCATTTTTTGACGCTGCTGCTGTTGTTGTTGTTGTGGTTGAGGTTGGCGGGGGGTAGCGGCTGCCCCGGTGCAGGAGGGCTCGCCATCCTCTTCTTACCTGGACGCCGGATTTCCCCGACCGATGCTTGGTTGGTGCTGCGTGGGTGACGGATGTCGGATTCGGAGGTTTCCACCTGCTTTATTGTGACCTTCAAAAAAGGAAAAGAAGACGTGTAAGATGCAGGAACGTACAGACAGGCACGGTTTTTATAATTCGTCATAAATATCGCAGGCAACTACGATGGATGCAGCGATCCTGAGGCACCCAGATGCTGCATTGATGTGACGTATAGGACACATAAACATTCTCTCAATCAAAACAACATCACCATCACAGGTAGGTACCCTGATCAGCACGCTCACCTACCTTCCAATGCAGCCGATCAGCTCCGGGAAAACATGCTGAGCTGTCCTCCTCATAGCCGGTGAGTGCAGCAGCTGATCGCCGGTCTGCTGAGCTGTCTAGCCATGCCGGGGGCTCATCAGCTGCTCTGGCCACGAGATCGCTCGCTCACTGCAGACACCGCCGCGCACTCTCCGCTCCGCTCCGCGTTGAACAGTAAATAGCACATCTCATCGACTACCCGGGCTAAAGAAGCAAAACAACATGTGACGTACCAAGTTACCGACCTGAGGGGGGAGGGGGGGACACATCTACACACATACCAGGGGAGGAGGCGGGACTGTCCATCAGCAAGCGTCTCCTGCTGCAATTGGTCGGAGGGTGGAAGACGACGCCTTGTATGGACAAAGGAGGCGGGGCTGCAGGGGCAGACGGCAACTTCTAAAGCCAAAGCCCGCCCACAGTCTACCTTCAGCTCCGGGACTCCGCCCCCTCCTCCTTCTCCCCACCTAGAGCTGTCAAGGACCAAGGCAGGAAAATGACTGCCGGAGAACACGCCGCCTGTGTAGAGGGACTGCAGGAGGCGCTGCCCTTCACTGGGGTCACTGGAGGAGACCCAATCCGGCCTGGTGATCTTACTGCACGATCATGGGTGGAGGAGGAGGGGGGTGCAGACAGGAACTCTGCAGTGATTCATGTTCTTACTGCAAAGCAGGCAGGGAGTGTGAAGGGTTAACAGGGGCTGCTGATGAGGGCCCCCTCCCCCACTCACATTAATAAGGATTGCTCCCAGACAGTGCATGTCTCATCACTATACAGGCGACCCATCAATATTCCCCACCTGGCCATAGACAGCAATGGCTGTGCCTGAATAGACGCAGGTGCGTGCCTGAATAGACGCAGGTGCGTGCCTGAATAGACGCAGGTGTGTGCGTGAATAGACGCAAGTGTGTGCGTGAATAGACGCAAGTGTGTGCGTGAATAGAGGTAGGTGCGTGCGTGAATAGACGCAGGTGCGTGCTTGAATAGAGGTAGGTGCGTGCGTGAATAGACGCAGGTGCGTGCGTGAATAGACACAGGTGCGTGCTTGAATAGAGGTAGGTGCGTGCGTGAATAGACGTAGGTGCGTGCGTGAATAGAAGCAGGTGCGTGCGTGAATAGACGCAGGAGCGTGCGTGAATAGACGCAGGTGCGTGCGTTAATAGACGCAGGAGCGTGCGTGAATAGATGTAGGAGCGTGCGTGAATAGACGCAGGTGCGTGCGTGAATAGACAATAGACGCAGGTGCGTGCGTGAATAGATGTAGGAGCGTGCGTGAATAGACGCAGGTGCGTGCGTGAATAGACGCAGGTGCGTGCGTGAATAGACGCAGGTGCGTGCTTGAATAGAGGTAGGTGCGTGCCTAAATAGACATAGGTGCGTGCGTGAATAGACCCAGGTGCGTGCGTGAATAGACGTAAGAGCGTGCCTAAATAGACATAGGTGCATGCGTGAATAGATGCAGGTGCGTGCGTGAATAGACGTAGGAGCGTGCCTAAATAGACATAGGTGCGTGTGTGAATAGACGCAGGAGCGTGCGTGAATAGACGTAGGAGCGTGCCTGAATAGACGCAGGTGCGTGCGTGAATAGACGCAGGTGCGTGCCTAAATAGACATAGGTGCGTGCGTGAATAGACCCAGGTGCGTGCGTGAATAGACGCAGGAGCGTGCGTGAATAGACGTAAGAGCGTGCCTAAATAGACATAGGTGCATGCGTGAATAGATGCAGGTGCGTGCGTGAATAGACGTAGGAGCGTGCCTAAATAGACATAGGTGCGTGTGTGAATAGACGCAGGAGCGTGCGTGAATAGACGTAGGAGCGTGCCTGAATAGACGCAGGTGCGTGCCTGAATAGACGCAGGTGCGTGCGTGAATAGATGTAGGAGCGTGCGTGAATAGACGCAGGTGCGTGCGTGAATAGACAATAGACGCAGGTGCGTGCGTGAATAGATGTAGGAGCGTGCGTGAATAGACGCAGGTGCGTGCATGAATAGACGTAGGAGCGTGCGTGAATAGATGTAGGAGCGTGCATGAATAGATGTAGGAGCGTGTGTGAATAGACGCAGGTGTGTGCGTGAATAGATGTAGGAGCGTGCATGAATAGATGTAGGAGCGTGTGTGAATAGACGCAGGTGCGTGCATGAATAGACGTAGGAGCGTGCGTGAATAGATGTAGGAGCGTGTGTGAATAGACGCAGGTGCGTGCATGAATAGACGTAGGTGCGTGTGTGAATAGACGCAGGTGCGTGCGTGAATAGACGCAGGTGCGTGCGTGAATAGACGCAGGTGCTAGTATGCACCACATACCGGCACAGTATGACAGACTTTCAGTGGCGCGCTGACAGGGCTTCCATATTCACGCGGTTTTCCTTCCAGGCTTGTTCATTCTGGCCATTTGAATGGCCGGGAAGCAATGACATCACTCCTGCCAATGTGCACGGGAGTCACGCTTGCGGTACTGTGCCCTGAATGAATGGCACACTCGCGTGTGCTTTCCATATAGAGCACAGTGCACATGCGCTGGTGATGTCAATGGTAAAACTGCAGCTCAACCACCTGCTTTTACTGCCCCCTGGCTGCCCATGTGAATGAGCCCACAGAGTCTCTGGTGCCATAACAAGCCTACCTTGTTAAATTCTCCTTTAATACAAAGACATAAAAGCAGTAGTAAAATCACTTAATAAGGACTCATATGGATGGCCACAGAAGATCCATGATTCCTGCTGGTGGAAAACACAGCAAACTGCACACCTTGCGTCTAAAGAGCTGCATGCAGGCAGGTCTGTACCCTATGCAGATCAATGGGCAGTGCCCCTGCTGTTTGCATGTAATCGATTGTACCCGCGGTTACATGCTAATAGTATGAGTCCGGGGATGGCACAGAGCTATCGTCCAGCTTGTATGAGGCCATAGAACAGAGTGCTGCTGTTTCCAAATTCAGAGTTTAGCCCCAGATGAATGATGTAGTCTGGCTGTTTAACCATTTCAGCCCAGGAAGGATTTCCCAGTTTAGGACCAGAGCACTTTTTGCGATTCAGCACTGCGTTGCTTTAACTGACAATTGCGCGGTCATGCGACGTTGTACCCAAACTAAATTGGCATCCTTTTTTTCCCCCACAAATAGAGCTTTCTTTTGGTGGTATTCGATCCCCTCTGCGTCATTTCTGATCACCGCTATAAACTAAAGAAGAGCAACAGTTTTGCAAAAAAAAAAAAAAAAAAATATTTCTTACTTTTTGCTATACATAACCAAAAAAAATATATAAAAAAAACTTTTTTCATCGATTTTGGCCAATTTATATTCTTATATTTTTGGTAAATCAGCGTTTATTGATTGGTTTGCGCAAAAGTTGCCGCGTTTAGAAATAATGAGAATTAATTTATGGGGTTTTTATTTTTTTTATATTTTACTAGAAATGGCGACGATCTGCGATTTTTATCGGGACTGCGATATTGCGGCGGAACATCTTGGACCATTTTGACACTTTTTTGGGGCCATTGGCGCTTATACAGCGATCAGTGCTATGAAAATGCACTGATTACTGTGTAAATGCCATTGGCAGTGAGGGGGTTAACTGTGTTCCCTCAGTGTGTTCTAACTGTGTATGGGCGGCTGGCAGGGGGAGGGGAGTGATCACGGCTTCCATATATAGGAAGCCTTTAATCACATCTCTTCCCCCTCTGTCAGAATGAAGATCCGTGTTTACATACACCAGTGGTTCTCAACTCTGGTCCTCGGGACCCACTAACAGGCCAGGTTTGCAGGATAACTGAAATACATCACAGGTGATATAATTTGCTGCTCATTGATTGCAGTATTCTAGTCTGCATCACCCCAAGGCAATACTTAAAATCTGGCCTGTTGGTGGGTCCCGAGGACCGGAGTTGAGAACCACTGACATACACGGACCTCCGTTCTCTCACTGTGGGGAAGCCATCGTGGGTAGCCGGCGGAGATCGCGTCCATCCTACTCGCTCCCTGGCTTCCCCGGAACACAGTGCGCAATCTTGCAGCCGCCGCCAGGCAACGGCGGTTTGCAATGACGAACCAAGTTGCCACTGTCAAGCCACGGCGGGTGGTCGACAACTGGTTAAATGAGCCCTTACACTACAACTTCGTAGGGCAGCACCGTGCCTTAGTGCTTTTCACGGTTCCCTTGCAGCACTGGGGTCCTGGGTTCAAATGCCAACCATGACATTACCTTCATGGAATGAGAAAATTTTACTCATGCTTGCACGAGTTTCCTCCCACATTCCAAAGACATGCTGTTAGGTTAATCAGCGCCTGTCTACATTGGCCCTAGTATGTGTATACATGTGAGTTGCGGCCCTTTCACACAGACGCCTTCCGTTCCAATCAGCAGGGGATCTGTGTGCCGATCCCCTGCTGATCAGGCCGGGGTGGATGACCCGTCTGTGTCTGCTCAGTTTCTGCAGACAGACCATGCTTGCTCTATGGGTGGCCGAGAGTAAATGGACTCTGCTGTTCATTTACACTCGGCTGTCTCCGATCCGGTCCACCCAAACGGACAAGGATACAGTCTTTCTCCATTTTTTTAGCAGGCCTGATCGGACCCAGAGGTAGCGTAGGCATGTGTAAACAGACATAAGTTCATTAACACTCCCGCCATTCCATAGGGCAGGGGTAGGCAACCTGCGGCCCTCCAGCTGTTATGGAACTACATTTCCCATGAGGTATTGCAAACCTGGCAGTTACAATTACTCCCAGAGGCATGATGGGACTTGTAGTTCTGCAACAGCTGGAGGGCCGCAGGTTGCCTACCCCTGCCATAGGGGTAAATGCATGGACCATCCGATCAGGTCCGCCTGAAAATCTGACGGGTGGACCTGACCGGATCGCCCATGTGAAAGGACCCTAAGGTTGTAAGCTCATGAGGGCAGGGACTGGTTCTGGTAGATAAATTGGCCCTAGTATGTATGTGTGTGAGATCGGACCCTTAGATTGTAAGCTCATGAGGTCAGGGACTGGTCCTAGTAAGCAAATTTGCCCTAGCATGTATGTGAGATCGGGACCTTAAAGTGTAGGTTCATGAGGGCATGGACTGATGCTGGTAGGTTAATTGGCTCCTGCCCAAGTTGGCCCTAGTATGTGTATGTATGCATTTGAGATCGGAATCTTAGATTGTAAGCTTGTGAGGGCAGGGACTGATTTGAATGCACAACATGTAAAGCGCTGCAGAATATATTGGCGCTATATGAATGCCTAAACAGTAATTACATTAACTATATGTGGCGCCAAATCTATAAGTGTTTGTATTCCCCCTAAACCCGATGACAGCCGCCCCTTAGGCCTCATACACACGGGCGTATCTTAAAAAATCAAAACGTCGGGCCTGAGGTCAGGGGAAAAAATCATAGTTTTTCGGCGTTAGTGAGCGTCGGCGTCAATGGGTATCTTTAAAAAAAATTAAAAATCCTCTGCTATTTTTCATTCTAAAAACGTTGGCGTCAAAAACGCCTGTTAACGCCGGTGCGGCGTTCGTGAGCATTTTGCGGCGTCAAAAAACGGCAAAACTTTACAGCCTCAGAGCGCTCTGGCCGTGGGCTCTAGTTTCAGCTCACTAATGCCGACGCCCTCTACGGCTAAAAAACGTCAGCGTTTTTATGGGGCCATTGACTAACATGGAGAGCTGCAAAAAACTCCAAAAAACATGGTGTCAAAAAATGTCCGTGTGTATGAGGCCTTAAAGAGTAATACACTTCCAAATACGACCAAACTAATAAGGTAGGCGCTATTCTCCTAACTAAACATCTGTGATCAACATCATACAATGATTAAACATCAAAATCTGTGCATCACAATGATCAAGCAAATTATGTTTTGAAAAACCTATTGACAAAATGATCAATTTCATATGCTGTAGCGTATTGTAGTGTATACACTCTCCTTTTCTTTTGGCATATATATTTTTTAATTTAAGGATTTTTGCATTTTTTTTCTTTTTGCACATGTTTTTCTTTTGGCACATTTTTTTTCTTTTGGCATATATATTTTTTTCGTTTAAGGATTTTTGAATTTTTTCTTTTGGCACATTTTTTTTTCTTTTGGCATGTATATTTTTTCATTTAAGGATTTTTGAATTTTTTCTTTTGGCACATTTTTTTTCTTTTGGCATATATATTTTTTTCATTTAAGGAATTTTGAATTTTTTCTTTTGCCACATTTTTTTTTCTTTTGGCATATATATTTTTTTCATTTAAGGATTTTTGAATTTTTTTCTTTTGGCACATTTTTTTTCTTTTGGCATATATATTTTTTTCATTTAAGGATTTTTGAATTTTTTCTTTTGGCACATTTTTTTTTCTTTTGGCATATATATTTTTTAATTTAAGGATTTTTGCATTTTTTTCTTTTGGCACGTTTTTCTTTTGGCACATTTTTTTTCTTTTGGCATATATAATTTTTTCATTTAAGGATTTTTGCATTTTTTTCGTTTGGCACGTTTTTTGTCTCTACAGTGTTTGAAATTGATCAATTTGTCAATAGGCTTTTCAAGACATCATTACTTGTTCATTGTGATGCAAAGATTTTGATGTTGAATGATTTCATGATGTTGATCACAGATGATTAGTTAGGAGAATAGCACCTACCTTATTAGTTTGGTCGTATATGAATGCCTGCATAAATAAGTAACAATTCACATCCCCCTAATAGATAAAATAACTTATCACTCAATTTTGGCTGTTCACGAAGGCAGGGACTGATGTGAATGCACAATACCCCCCCCCCCCCTGTTCTGTCTCCCCTTCAGCAATTTGCAACAGCTTTTTTTTGGAGGGGGTACCTGTTTTTGGCAGAACGCAGCCAGTGGCTTCCGCCTTTCTTGTCTAGGCAAAAATAATGTCCCCTCTGCCCAAAGCTATGTGGAATAGCCACGTTAGTGTCCCAGGAGGCTTTGGGGTTATGTAGAATACAGCATCATTGGGTGGCTGGGTGTTAGGACCCCAGAGAGGTAGAGCTGGCCTCCTGGTGGCATAACAAGGATGATGGTGGCATGGGACTTGTGTGCAGTGGTTTGCCACTGGCCAGCGCTCTATTGGAAGGGTGTGTTTGTTGTTCTATCTAAACCCCATATACAAGGTAAGAAGGGGTTAAAATCATAAATAACCCTGGAGGGGGGTGATGTTCCTCTTTAAAAACTCTGTGTTTGCTTATGGGCGGCACATTGGTGAAGTGGGTAGCACTTTTGCCTAGCAGCAAAAGGGTCGCTGGTTTGAATCCCAACTAGGACACTACCTGCCTGGAGTTTGTATGTTCTTCCTGCGTGGGTTTCCTCCGGATATTCCGGTTTCCTCCCACACTCCAAAGACACGCTGGTTAATTAGACCCTGTCTAAATTGGCCCTAGTATGTGTATGAATGTGAGTTAGGGACCTTAGATTGTAAGCTCCTTGAGGGAAGGGACTCGTGTAAATGTACAATGTATATGTAAAGCGCTGCGTAAATTGACGGCGCTATATAAGTACTTGAAATCAATAAAATAAATAAATGACACAACTGATATGAAGCATGGGGGCTACTGTCTTGTGATCAATTGCCCTAATCTTGCCTAAAGAACCAAAGGGGGTATCCTAAGAGGCCAGCTACATGCCATCATCCCTTGGTAGGCAATGCTAGAAACGAATTGCCGTGAAGGGCCCCAGGCACCATTGTATAGCAGACCTGATACTGTTCCAAATGTACATGCTATCACCTCTGATGAAGGTCGTTTGTACCGAAATGCATTAGGCTTTGTACATTCACCATGTCCATGATTGTATCTACATTTTTCTTAATCATGACTAGAGTTCCATATTGGTTTTAATTTTTGTATAAATAACATTTTTTATATTATTTATATATATATATATATATATATATATATATATATATATATATATATATTTATTATATTTTGTTTTTATATATATCATTTGATTGTTCTCATTTGTGCCGCCAAAAAATCCCACCCTATAAGGCTCCCATTTTCTAGAACAATCTTGCCTAAAGAGCTTGCTATCATTGCCTGTGGTGTTGCAGTGAAGGCGATGTTTGTACGTTCCCTGCTGTGTGTTATAGCAGGGAAATGTCCTGGGAAAGATGTCTGTAAACAAATGTAAATGGGAGGCTCCCTTCTTGTTTACCAGGATGAAAATGAGTCATCCTTCTCCCAGCAGATCTCTAGTACTACGGCTGTACATCGCAACGCTGGCTACGCACCAGCATTAACCCTTCCCGCCCTGTTCCATTGCGTATCCAGCACAAAGTGCCGTGTAATGCTGGAATGACTGTTCCATTTTTATTTTTCCCGTAGGCTGTCAATTCGCAGCGGTGGGAGGAAATGCCAGCTGAACCCACACAATGTCGTGATCAAGCTTTGTACCACCTAAAGTAAGGGGGACCTACTCAGTCACCATGTGCCTTGTGGGTTGTTATGATGACACACATGTTTATGTTCTCTGTGCTTCTATTCTTGCAGGAGATCCTATTGAAGTCATCTGTTTTGAATGAGCGTAGTTTCCACCGTGTATGGATGGGGCGGGATTTGCTTTTATCTCCCTCACAAGGCAAACAGTCAGAAAAGCACCAACCCTGATGATGAAGAACAAGCAGAGAGCTGTCTTGTGCTCAGTATAGGATGGCAGATCAGCATCTCCCTCCCACCCGCAGGAGAAGGCCACAAACAAAACATTCTTCACCGCTCCATATATGGCAACACTCACACATGGCTCTGTCTCATGGATTATTAATGGGCTTTAGAGCACTATACTACAGGAGCTTACAATCCATAGCGGAAGTGGACGTACACACAAAATCTATTTTTCATGTCTTGCTGTACGCAGTTTTCTTAAAGGAATGTTCCACTTTGCGGAAAAAGAAATGCACCCATATTGCAAAAAGAATGTGCGGTTTTTTTTTTTTTTTTTCTGCATTTGAGCATTGCAGCTGAAATCAGAGGATCTCAGGTGCTATGTGCAGGCTCTTGCAGACCATTCCTCCAGCTTAAGGTCAGTTTCACACGGCCGTTCCGTCATTGGTCTCCGTTTAGCTCAGCGGGGATCAATCCGCTGATCCCTGCTGAGCCGACGGATCCGTCTCCACTCTCTGTGCAGAGACAGATCCATCAAAGCCCCCGCTCTCTATGGCAAATCGGATGACATTGGATCCGTCTGTCCATTGTCATCCGATCCGATCCACAGACAGATGGAAAAATGGGGTTTCCATCCAACTTTATGGGTCTGGAGCGGAACAGAGAGCGACGGGTATCAGCGGACATGCCTCCACTGACATCCGTCGCTCCATAGAGGGGCATGGATGATCCCTTCAGGTCTGCCTGAAAAACGGGCAGTTGGCCCTGAACGGAACATCCGTGTAAAAGGGGCCTTAAGAGGAGCTCCAATCTCCCTCCAAAAAATGTTGTACTGTAGCTGCTGACTTTTAATAATATTATTATTATTATACAGGATTTATATAGCATTGACAGTTTGCGCAGCGTTTTACAACATGAGGGCAGACAGTACAATTACAATACCATTCAATACAGGAGGAATCAGAGGGCCCTGCTCATTAGAGCTCACAATCCAAGGAGACTCAGCTGTGCAGGGCTCCAGTGATGTCGGCTCTGCGCTTTCTGAATGGTCCCACAGTCTTCAGGGACCTGTGTGTGTGCCGCAGCGTTCTGACCCAAAAGTGACATATGAAGATGACGAAGGGGTCCTGCGTGGTTCCGAAACATTGCTGTTTGCAGTAATGCTGTGATCGCTGAATACAGCTTTGGACCCATTTTTGGAGAACCATAGTGTGATGGTGACATCTCTCGCTCTGACCCGAAAGTGGGAATGGATACCTGTCAAAACCAGATACCCGCTCCCCCCCCCCCCCCACAAAAAAAGTGCCAAATGTGGCAGTGGAGGGTGCAAACAAGCGGAGCTTCCCCTTTTGGATGGAGCTCTGCTTTAACCACTTCAGCTGCGGAAGGATTTTCCCCCTTAATGCCCAGACCATTTTTTGCAATTCGCCACTGTGTCGCTTTAACTGACAATTGCGCGGCCTTACGACGTTGTACCCAAACAAAATTTATGTCTTTTTTTCCCACAAATGAAGCTTCTTTTGGTGGTATTTGATCACCTCTGTGTTTTTTATTTTTTGCACTATAAACAAAAAAAAGAGCGAAAATTTTGAAAAAAACAATATTTTTTACTTTTTGTTATAATAATTATCCAAAATAAATTGTAAAAAAACTTGTGCAAAAGTCACTAGTAATGACAGCGATCTGCATTTTTTTTAGTGGAACTGCGATGTTGTGGCAGACATATTGGACACATTTGACACTTTTTTGGGACCAGTCACATTTATACAGCAATTAGAGCTAAAAATAGTCACTGACTATTGTATAAATGTCAGTGGCAGGGAAGGGGTTAACACTAGGGGGCGAACAAGGAGTTAAATGTTCCCTAGGGAGGTGTTTCTAACTGTGGGGGGAGTGGACTGACAGGGAGTAGAGAGAGATCGCTGTACCTGATTACTAGGAACAGCAAATCCCTCTCTACTTTCCTGACAGAACGTGGATCTGTCTGCTTACATTGACAGATCCCCATCCTGTCTCTCTGGGAGCACGCCCCCTATAGCTCTTAAAGTGGCCTACGTACTATGGCGATTCGCGCAACCGTGCCAACCCGCGGCAGTAAAAGTACTTTAAAGTATATTTCCACCTTTTTTTCAACACGAGACAAAGGTGGTATAGTGATTGAACTCATGTACGGATCTTCGGTTATGGGGTTGGAGAAAGTATGAAAGGACTACAAGTGAAGGAACACCACTCTGTACTCTATTGAGAATCATGGGGGATTTTTACTAAAATGAGTGCATTCATAATCTGGTGTAGCTGTCCGTGGTAGCAATCAGCTTCTAACTTCAGCTTGCTCAATTAAGCTTTGGCAATAAAACCTGGAAGCTGATTTCTATGCAGAGCTGCACCAGCTTTTACACTCTCCAGCTTTAGTAAATAACCCCCTATGTGTCCCTCTGCCGCAGTGGAAGAGGGGTCTTGTAATTTTTCCATTCACAGATCCTGTACCTGCGTAGCGGCTCTGAACTAAAAAAAAAATTACAGGGAGAAGAACCTTGCATCCGAGGGGGGGGGGGTTGCAGAATGGTACCCTAAAAT
>BLSH010228774.1:84405-96174 GCA_018402905.1 Glandirana rugosa | reverse complement strand
ACAGTGGTCTGGTAGTCTCATGGGCTCATGGACAGTGGTCTGGTAGTCTCATGGACCGTGGTTGGGTAAACTGACAGGTGACAGGTACTCGGGTACTCTGATGGTCTGGTGACAGGTACTCGGGTACTCTGATGGTCTGGTGACAGATACTCAGGTACTCTGATGGGCTTGTGACAGGTACTCCGGTACTCTGATGGTCTGGTGACAGGTACTCGGATACTCTGATGGGCTGGTGACAGGTACTCGGGTACTCAAATGGGTTGGTGCCAGGTACTCTGATGGTCTGGTGACAGGTACTCGGGTACTCTGATGGTCTGGTGACAGGTACTCGGGTACTCTGATGGTCTGGTGACAGATACTCAGGTACTCTGATGGGCTTGTGACAGGTACTCCGGTACTCTGATGGTCTGGTGACAGGTACTCGGATACTCTGATGGGCTGGTGACAGGTACTCGGGTACTCAAATGGGTTGGTGCCAGGTACTCTGATGGTCTGGTGACAGGTACTCGGGTACTCTGATGGGCAGGTGACAGGTACTCGGGTACTCTGATGGACAGGTGACGGGTACTCGGGTACTCTGATGGACAGGTGACAGGTACTCGGGTACTCTAATGGACAGGTGACAAGTACTCGGGTACTTGGATGGACAGGTGACAGGTACTCGGGTACTTTGATGGGCAGGTGACAGGTACTCTGGTACTTTGATGGACAGGTGACAGGTACTCTGGTACTTTGATAGACAGGTGACAGGTACTCAGGTACTTTGATGGGCAGGTGACAGGTACTCGGGTACTCTGATGGGCAGGTGACAGGTACTCGGGTACTCTGATGGAAAGGTGACAGGTACTCTGATTGGCTGTGACAGGTACTCTGATGGGGTGGTGACAGGTCCTCTTTATTGGGGGGGAGGGTGATCAGTGTGCTTGGTGTACAGTAAACGGTAACAAGCTGTTACCGCAATCTCCCTGTCACACACGATCGGTGTGTGACAGGGAGAACTGCGGTAACAGCTCGTTACCGCGGTTTGTTTACATCACATGACCGGCTGTGATTGACACAGCCGGTCCCGTGGTAAAGAGCCAAATCTATTGGCTCTTTACACGGATCGGAGCTGGGCTTTGTCCGAGGGACAAGCCTCAGCTCTGATCGCCGCGCTGCGTGCCCCCGGGGGCGCGCACGAGCGGCGTGCACATGAGGCTCGTTTGTGACCGGCTGTGATTGGACACAAAAAAAAAGACATAAAATTGGCTCTTTACCCCGATCTGGGGGGGACACAAACCCCCGGCAGACGAGCGATCCGCGATCGCCACTGTGCGGGCCCCTGGGGGCCCGCAGTAGCGGCGAGAAGCGGAGGACGTCATATGACGTCCTCCCGGATCGACGACCAGTCCCTGCCGACGTCATTTTACTATGCGTCGGTAGGGAACTGGTTAAGGACGCAGTGACTGCCCGCTCCTTAACAACCGGCTATTCACAGTTTGTTGAAGAGAAAAAAAAAATTGCATGCAAAAATGCATCAAAATTATGTATTCTAAAATGTGCCGGAAAACCACATCAACCGCAACTGCATAGATGTGAACCTAGCCTGAGAAGAGAGTGAGCCGTTACTCTAATGGCACAGCGCTGGCTCAAGATTAAGGGGGTGGGGGGAGGGGGGGCTTCACACAGAAGGTTTTTACCTTAATGTGGAGAATGCATCAAGGTAAAAAAAATAACCTTGTACCTTTAAGCATCCCAGTGTGTCTGTACAGAGTTTCAACGTTCTGCACCTTTTTGGACTGTCCCCTTTTAAAAAAATGGTTGATTGTCAGCTATATTCTTCAAGTTTGCTATAGTGGTCTTTCTATGTACTGCTGTTGTGTTCCCGATGCACCCAGCCAGCAAATGCAAAATAGATCTTAGCCCACAGGATGTGCACACACTGTGCAATGCGCACAGCAGCTTAAACATAGTTCAACACAAGTGGATAGGAAAAGCATCTATGAATAGACACTGAGGAGCTGCCATGAGCATTTCTTGTGTCTTACTTCTTACTGTCACATAGAGAACTTGTATATAGAGTCTATACAGGATATCCATATAGGGTGCACTCGGCATCCTGCATCCATGGGCCTGATTTACTAAAGTGTGAAGTGATTAAGAATATCTTTATGCAATTTAAATTTTCACTTTTCTACAAGAAAAGTTCTATTTTTTTCTTTTCTCTTTTTTTTTTTTTATATAAAATTTGATCAACTAGATAAATAACCGATTTTCCAAAATGGCAGTCATTTTCAGTAGATGATTATGGAAATTGGTAGCTCATTGTTCGTAGCTCTTAAGGGTACCAAAATAACTCTGCTTGTTCACTCTGTAATCCATACTATCACTTTCCCACACTGGCATATTCCCTATACTATGCTGTACATTCCCTATTCCGCACTGCCTCATCCTGTATGCCACGCTGTGTGTTTCCTATCCGCACTGCCTCATTCCTTATGCCATGCTGTACAGTCATTATTCTGCACTGCCTCTTCCTGTATGCCATGCTGTGTGTTTGCTATCCGCACTGCCTCATTCCTTATGCCATGCTGTACAATCATTATTCCGCACTGCCTCATTCCCTGTGCCATGCTGTACAATCATTATTCCGCACTGCCTCATTCCCTGTGCCATGCTATACATTCCCTATTCCGCACTGCCTCATCCTATATGCCATGCTCTGTGTTTCCTATCCGCACTGCCTATGCCATGATGTACAATCATTATTCTGCACTGCCTCATCCTGTATGCCATGCTGTGTGTTTGCTATCCGCACTGCCTCATTCCCTGTGCCATGCTGTACATTACATATTCCTCACTGCCTCATTCCCTGTGCCATGCTGCACAATCACTATTCTGCACTGCCTCATTCCCTGTGCCATGCTGTACAGTCACTATTCTGCACTGCCTCATTCCTTGTGCCATGCTGTACAATCACTATTCTGCACTGCCTCATTCCCTGTGCCATGCTGTACATTACCTATTCTGCACTGCCTCATTCCCTGTGCCATGCTGTACAATCACTATTCTGCACTGCCTCATTCCCTGTGTCATGCTGTACAATCACTATCCCGCACTGCCTCATTCTCTATGGCATGCTGTACAATCACTATTCTGCACTGCCTCATTCCCTGTGCCATGCTGTACAATCACTATTCTGCACTGCTTCATTCCCTGTGCCATGCTGTACATTCCCTATTCCGCACTGCCTCATTCCCTGTGCCATGCCTGTACAATCATTATTCCGCACTGCCTCATTCCCTGTGCCATGCTGTACATTCCCTATTCTGCCTCATTCTGTATGCCATGCAGTGTGTTTCCTATTCTGCACTACCTCATTCTCTATGCCATGCTGTACAATCACTATTCTGCACTGCCTCATCCTGTATGCCATGCAGTGTGTTTCCTATTCCGCACTGCCTCATTCTCTATGCCATGCTGTACAATCACTATTCCGCACTGCCTCATTCCCTGTGCCATGCTGTGTGTTTCCTATCCGCACTGCCTCATTCCCTATGCCATGCTGTACTATCACTATTCTGCACTGCTTCATTCCCTGTGCCATGCTGTAAAATCACTATTCTGCACTGCATCATTCCTTGTGCCATGCTGTACATTCCCTATTCTGCACTGCCTCATTCCCTGTGCCATGCTGTAAAATCACTATTCCGCACTGCCTCATTCCTTGTGCCATGCTGTACATTCCCTATTCTGCATTGCCTCATCCTGTATGCCATGCTGTGTGTTTCCTATTCCGCACTGCCTCATTCTCCATACCATGTTGTACAATCACTATTCCGCACTGCCTCATTCTCTGTGGCATGCTGTACAATATTCCACACTGCCTCATTCCCTCTGCCATGCTGTGCATTCCCTATTCTGCGCTGGCTCCAGGGCTGGTGCAAGGATTTTTGACACCCTAGGTGAAACCTCATTTTGATGCCCCCTTTGACTCCACCCCCGTTTCCCTGCCCATGTGACAGGAGGCGGTGCTATACAATAAGCATTGGCTCTGCTTCCTCTACCACTGGCTTCAGTGTTGCGCTGCGCCTATAATTACGCTACCGGTCGGACGGAGCAGCTACCTGAGACTGAGTTAGTTACATGCTGCAGCCTGCAGAGCATGCAGCCGCGGAGGGAAACAAACGACCGGGCGCCCCTAGGCAGCTGGCCCTGACTGCCTCAGTACCTGTGCCATGCTGTACAATCACTATCCCGCACTGCCTCATTCCCAGTGTCATGGTGTCTGTTCCCCATTCTGCACTGCCTCATTCCCTATGCCATGTTGTACAATCACTATTCCACAATGTCTCATTCCCTGTGCCATGCTGTACATTTCCTATTCTGCACTGCTTCATTCCCTATAATAGGTGTCTCTAAACTTTCCAGTATACTGTCCTTCAGACTTTAGAGGGGCCAAAATGTGGCCATTAGGAGTAGAAAAGTTCCCGGCGTCAGTGGGAAAAATGATTGATGCCCAATCTTTGGTGTCATTGGGAGAAATTGTGCCCCTTTATTGGTGTCACTGGACCATGTTGTTGGTGCTATTAGGAGAAATTGCGCCCCAACGTTGGCATTATTTGGAGAATTTGTGCCACTTTGTTGGTGTTAGTGGGGGGTAATTATGCCCCATTGTTGGTATCACTGGATGAAATAGTGCCCCAAGGGCCGGTTAAATGCAAGCAAAAGGCCACAATTTGAAGACCACTGCCCAATACCTATTATGCCATACCTCTTTCTGTATCCCATGTTGTACAATCACTAGTCTGCACTGCCTCATTCCCCATGTCATGCTGCGTGTTCCCTATTCCACAGCCCCTCATTCTTAGTATCATTATATTCAGTTAGTGAGAGAGTCACTTTAAAGGATAAGTGTACATTTAATTTTTATTCTCTAGCCCCCTTGGCTAAATTAGACCTACCTTCTCCCTTTGCAAACCTACACTTACCTCAGTGTCACTGCAGCTTCCTCTTCAGTCCTTTGTCACCTGCTATGGTAATTAGACATTATTTTGCTAAAAAACTGTGTACAGTAAATAATCTCCATTTTTACTTGTTTCCACCTTTTTTTTAATTATAATTTGTGGTGCTGATCACCAGCAGCTTCTTTGCAGCCACTTCCTATCTTCCTGCACGGCATTCCTCAGGACAAGTATCCTGCCGGTGACAACAGTGAACCATGTCTGCACAATGTGTGATAAAACAGCCACTTACTGTCTCTATTGGAAGTCCCTGTGACTAGGTGGCAATACAGGGACACAAATGGGAGACAAAGACAGTATGTTGTCACCGTATAGCAGGAAGTGTCTGAACAAGGACCATCATGGATGAGTCACCAAATCTTCTTCTAATGATTGTAAGCTCTAACAAGCAGGGCCTCCTGATTGCTCCTGTATTGAATTATATTGTAACTTTACTGTCTGCCCTCGTGTTTTAAAGCGCTGCGTAAACTGTTGGTGCTATACAAATCCTGTATAATAATAATGGAATCTGTAGATTTAAATTACAATAACACATTAAAGCTTAGAAAGCGTTTTATCAGTTTAGTTTATATACTTTAACCACTTGCTTACTGGGCCCTTAAACCCCCTCCCTGCCCAGGCCAATTTTCAACTTTCAGTGCTGTCATTCTTTGAATGACAATTGCGCGGTCATGCAACACTATACCCATATGAAATTTTTATCATTTTTTCCCCAAAAATAGAGCTTTCTTTTGGTGGTATTTAATTACTGCTGGGTTTTTAATATTTTGCTAAAATAAATGAAAAATGACTGAAAATTTTGAAAAAAAAACCAACAGTTTTATAGATTTGTTATAAAATTTTGCAAACAGGTACCTTTTTTCCTTCATTGATCTAAGCTGATGAGGCTGCACTGTTGAGCACTGATAGGTACCGATGGACACTGACAAGTGGCACTGAGAGGTAGCACTGATGGGTGGCACTGAAGGGCATTGATAGGTGGCACTGAAGGGCATTGATAGGTGGCCCTGATGATGAGGCACTGGTTGGCAGCACTGATGGGCATTGATAGGTGGCACTGGTAGGTGGCACTGGTGGGCACTGATTGGCTGCACTGATATGCACTGGCAGGTGGCACTGGTGGGCACAGATGAGGCGGCGGTGGCTCTCCCTGTTCGGGACCGATGTCCCTTTGACAGAAGCCAGTGATCGGCTGTTTTATTCTCACACTGTCAGCGTGAAAATAAAAAGCTGATTACCGATCTTCTGTTTACATCACATGATCAGCTGTCATTGGCTGACAGATGATCACGTGATAAGGGGCCGGGATCTCATTGACTTGGTGATCACAGAGCGCACCAAGTGCGCCCGGCAGGAAGCTCATGCAGGGGAGGACGTCTTTTGACGCCCACCTCGCAATTAAGGCCCGTGCTGTAGTCGTCTTTTGGCTATAGCGCGGGCGCGAAGGGGTTAAGGGCCAGCATTTCTGCATGCTTGTTTTTGTTGCGTTCCAGTGCATTCTTTCCCCTCTTTTTTTCTGCATCTCAGTTCAGGATGTGCATTCTGGTGCATTTTTGATGCGTTCTGCCGCATTCCTGATGCATTTCATATGGAAAAAATGCAGCATGTTTTACTTTTGTTGGTTGTGCTGGTGTGAACTAGGACCATTGGAATACACTGAAAACACTGTGCATGTGTTTTTCATGCAGATTAAAAATGCATTGGACTGCATCTGGTGTGAATGAACCCTCAAGCTGTATTCCAGGTATGGCAATTTTTACATGATTACATTGGTCCAGCTTGGACCTATCTAACTCGGCATATTCCATACCTATGGGATCCCTGTGAAAGCTGAAAATCACTGTAGTAATCACCATTAATATACAGATCTCCACTAGCTTCCAAGGCCTGTGCCGAGCAGCTGCTCTGTAAACATAGGAGGTTGCACACTTGGCACCAACATGGGTGCCATTCAGAGAACACAAAGCATTCTCTGATTGGACGAGGTGGAGAGGTGGCAGCACGAACTTCACCTCGTCCAATCAGAGAGCACTTTGCATTCATTGAGAAAATGAAAAGTGCTCTCTGAATGGCACTTGTGCCAAATGAGCAACCTCTTGTGTTCAGCAAACAGCAGCTTGCTTAGCACTGGACCTGGAAGCTAGCAGCAATTGCTGTAGTAGCAGTGCCTACTACAGTGATTTCCAGCTCCCATGGGGATCTCACAGGCATAGTGTGTACTTACATTGGTCCAAGCTGGATAAATGTAAGTATGTGAAAATTGGCATACCTAAATTTCAACTTTAAGGTTAGGAAAGTGAGGAATCTACCCCAAAACACTGGTACTCACCATGATTCTCTTATGATCTTGCTGTGCATATGGTAAGGGAATCATTTCATTTTCTCCAGGAAAATGATCAGTACTAGTTGCCTAGAGATTTAGCAGTGTGTCATTCCTTGACACTGCACCCTGGTAATTGTATTTCATCAATAGCTGGAGAGCCATGGCTTAATCACGTATGTTGTATAGTAGATGTATCGCTTCCTTTGTGCCCTCGGTACAATCATACTGTTGTCTATTCCTATATATGTAAGTATATTTAGTTGCTTACTTGTATTTCACAACACATAATTATGTATAAACCTACATATATTGCTTTATTCTGCACAGTCTATGAGTCATATCCCAAAACACCTTTGATGATATATTTTCCTAACCCCCTAATGTGAATAAAGTGAATGTGAAGCATAAGCTGAATAGCTATATCAAATCATATTGACAAGCTAAGGTACTGTACTCATCATTTTCTTTTATTGTGATCATCCTTTATTTATGATGCACTAACCTATTATGCAGCATTGTTCATTAAATAACAAAAAGGGTACAAACTGTAAACTCCAGACAAAAGGACTAAAACACGGGGATAAAAGAACTCAGCCAGTATGAGATGACTAATTTCTACTGGATTAGATGTGTGTCTGCGTACATCTGATGTTCTGGAAGTGCCCATGTGACTAAGCATAAGGAGTTAACCACTTCAGCCCCGGAAGGATTTCCCGGGTTAGGACCAGAGCACTTTTTGTGATTCAGCACTGCGTCGCTTTAACTGACAATTGCGCGGTCGTGCAACGTTGTACCCAAACAAAATTTGCGTCCTTTTTTCCCACAAATAGAGCTTTCTTTTGGTGGTATTTGATCACCTCTGCGTCATTTATGATCACCGCTATAAACAATTTTGCAAAAAAAAAAAAAACAAATTTATTTTTGCTAAAATACAAATCCAAAAAAAAAAAACTAAAAAAACATTTTTTTTCATCGGTTTTGGCTGATTTATATTCTTCCTCATATTTTTGGTAAAAAAAAAGCGCAATCGGCGTTTATTAATTGGTTTGCGCAAAAGTGGCCGCGTTTATGGATGCTGAGAATTCATTTCTGGGGTTTTTATTTATTTTTTTTTTTTTACTAGTAATGGCGGCAATCTGCGATTTTTAGCGGTACTGCGATATTGCAGTGCACATGTCGGACATTTTTGACACTTTTTTGGGACCAATGACATTTATACAGCGATCAGAAATTTAAATGTCCACTGATTACTGTATAAATGTCATTGGCAGTGAAGGGGTTAACCTGCAGGGGGAGATCTAGGGGTTAACTGTGTTCCCTGGGTGTGTTCTTACTGTGAGGGGGCTGGGCTACCATGGGCATAAGAGATCTAACTGATCCCAGTGACAGGGATCAGTAGATCTCTTATGTCCCCATTGAAAGAGCGGGGAACCGCCCCGTGTTTACATTGGCGGTTCCCCGTTCTTTGGCTGTGGCTGCTCATCGCGGCTTGCCGACGGACATCGGGTCTGGCCGAGCTGCGGGCACACTACTCAGGACTACGGCGAGCGCCCCCTAGCGGCAACCCGCAGATCGCCGCTTTTTTACGGCGATTCGCGCTGATCGTAAACACTGCCGCCGTGAATATACGGTAGGCGGTGTGGAACCGGTTAACCACTTGCCGACCGCCGATCGGCATTTGACGGCGGCAAAGTGGTTCGTTCCCACAAAACGCCGTCATACGAGGGCCAGGGAGTGGGTGCGGCGGCTTCGATTGCCGCAGGCTACCCGCGATGGCCCCCCCGGAGCGAAGTAACGGAGGTCCGTGTAAGTAAACACGGACCTCCGCTCTGTGTGAGGGGGAAGGGCTGTGATCACAGCCTTCCTGTACGTGAAGGCTGTGACCACTTCCCTTCCCCAGCTAGGGCAGCCCCCATACAGATAGAACACGCCCAGGGAACATAGTTAACCCTTAGAGCGCCCCCTGCAGGTTAACCCCTTCACTGCCAATGGCATTTACACAGTAATCAGTGCATTTTTATAGCACTGATCGCTGTATAAATGCCAATGGTCCCAAAAAAGTGTCAAAATGGTCCGACACGTCCGCTGAAATATTGCAGTACCGCTAAAAATCGCAGATCGCCGCCATTACTAATAAAAAATAAAAAATATAAAAACCCCAAAAATGAATTCTCATCATCCGTAAACGCGACCACTTTTGCGCAAACCAATCAATAAACGCAGATTGCGATTTTTTTTTTATCGCAAATATGAGGAAGAATATAAATCGGCCAAAAACGGTGAAAAAAATGTTTTTTTATTTTTTTTTTTGGATTTGTATTTTAGCAAAAAGTAAGAAATTTGGGTTTTTTTGCAAAATTGTCGCTCTTCTTTTGTTTATAGCGGCGATCAGAAATGACGCAGAGGTGATCAAATACCACCAAAAGAAGGCTCTATTTGTGGGAAAAAAAGGACGCAAATTTCGTTTGGGTACAACGTCGCACGACCGCTCAATTTTCAGTTAAAGCGACGCAGCGCCGAATCGCAAAAAGGGCTCCGGTCCTAAAGCTGGAAATCCTTCCGGGGCTGAAGTGGTTAAGGGAGCGTGGCAGGGGCTATATCCTATACCTGCAAACTTTTTTGCTAATAGGTGTCCCTCGTTCCCATCTCAAAAAGTTGGGAGGTATGTCATAGCACATCGCTCATACCTGATCACACCTGTTCAGTGTGTTCCATGACACTTTGATAACAGTTCTGTTCCTTGCCTCTACATGGCGCGAAGCTATGAGCATAACACCACTCTCTATCTGTAATGGAGATATGAATTTCATACAGTGGTGGTTGGACTGGGGTTTCAGAAGGCCATCTGGTGGCCAGCCCCATTCCCCTTCAACCTCCCACACAGCAATCCCTTTAGGCTGGGTTCACACTGTCTTCAGATGCCGCTCACAACAGGGGTCTGGTGCACCCCTGTTCTCCGTTTCAGGGACGAATCTGGCCCAAATTTTTGCCTGAAAACGGAGCCAAAGACGCACAAGACCCCTGTGCAATCCGCTCCACAACCGCCATGGAGATGTGTAAACCGGCTCCATTGAGAGCCCATCACAGTCTCCTGTCATGCGAATTGGATGTGGGGAAACCCTCATCCAATTCGCATCAGTGTGAACCCAGCCTTACTGACTTGCTATGAACTTATAGTAATGTAGAGCATTTTGAACAGAAAGTTGCTGTCAGAGCATCCTTTACAGCAAATCTGCACAAGGAAGCTGATGATGATTGACAAGAATGTGTTGGTGCTTCCCCATTCATCTCCCAAACTTGGTTGTGTAATAACAGCACAATATGACAGACTTAACTTAAAGCGGAGCTCCACCCAAAAGGAGAAGCTCCGCTTGTTTGCTTCCTCCCCCCCCCCCTCCGCTGCCACATTTGGCTGGTGAAGTTTTCGGATGGGGGGGCGCCAGGCCCTGTCCTTCCTTTTTGACCCCTCCTACTTCTCATAAGCCCCATCCATTATATAATCCACCCAGTCCGCCCCCTGTATTCCACATATTGTGTCAGGAGTATACAGCTCAGCATCACAGGACACAGTATACAGCTCAGCATCACAGGACACAGTATACAGCTCAGTATCACAGTATATAGCTCAGCATCACAGGACACAGTATACAGCTCAGCATCACAGGACACAGAATACAGCTCAGCATCACAGGACACAGTATACAGCTCTGCATCACAGGGCACAGTATACAGCTCAGCATCACAGGATACAGTATACAGATCAGCATCACAGTATACAGCTCAGCATCACAGGACACAGTATACAGCTCAGCATCACAGGACACAGAATACAGCTCAGCATTAGTGTTGAGCGAACCCGGACTGTAACGTTCGGGTCCGTACCGAATTTTCGGGTGTCCGTGGCACGGACCCGGACATTTCAAAAATCGTTCGGGTTCGGTCCGGGGTTCTGCTATTTTACTCCACGTGTTGAGAAGCTGCAGGGCAGCCAATCAACAAGTGTTTCACTGGTTTGCCCTTAGAAGCCATCACAGCCATGCCTACTAATGGCATGGCTGTGATTGGCCAGTGCATCATGTGACCCAGCCTCTTTATAAGCTGGAGTCACAGTGCTGCAGTCACATGCTCCTAGGGTTAGTGTAGGGAAAGGTAGCTGACTGCGTGAGGGAGAGATTTGAGACATTTTAAGACCTGATCCTGCATCCTGAGATAGATTACTTTACTACTGCTGTCTGTGCTGTTGCTCTGAGGACAGATAGCAGAAATTAGAGATTTCACATACCGCTGCTTTGAGTTGCAGATCAAACTCTGCTTAAAACAACGATCGCCACGATCGTGCTCAACGATCATTTAGAGTTTAAGGGGGTTGTTAGACTAGCAACTCGTGCTAGCACCGCTAGCAACAAAATTCGTCTCAAACTAGACGTTGAGTTTCGTCGCCAT
>BLSH010228774.1:46055-73019 GCA_018402905.1 Glandirana rugosa | reverse complement strand
TTAATGAATATTCATCTCAACTCGCTTGGGCCTGACATTTCAAGCCCAGGCATTGCTTGAAACCCCACAGGCCCTGGGCCTGGGCCTGAAAAGTTTTTTTCAGGCCCAAGCCCAGGCCCCAAGACCATTAAAATTACTTTTTAGAATTTGATGATCTCCATTTTTGCATTTTTTATGTTTTTATTTTTTTTTAAATATTTAAAGTTATTTCCCTGTCCCCATTTCTTTGTAGGGCACTTATCCCACCCTTACCCCCATTTCCTTCCTTTTGCAGACCTCCAGGACCTTCCTGGACTTTTTTACAGCATTTTTAAGATTTTTCATTAAAATTACCAGAACCCCGGACCCGAACCCGGACTTTTTTTGAAAAGTCCGGGTCCGGGTCCCGGACACCCCAAAGTTCGTTACGGACCCGAACTTTACAGTCCGGGTTCGCTCAACTCTACTTATAAGTAATTGACATTAGAAATAAAATAAAGTCCACAACCAAGTCAGGTCAGGAGCTACCTTTGATGTCCCCAAAATGTAAACATTTGATCGCCAGTGAATTTGGCATTGCTGTGGGTTCACTCAGTCACTTTGACGTTTTTACTTCAGACAACAATCAAATTGCATTTGCTGTCTTGTTCTAGTCTATTTGACATTGAGTATAGTGCACATTCCATTGCATTCTGGCTAGATCCAGAAATATGGTAGGATTGCTTGTGCAGGCGGTGAATTCCGGAAGCACACCAAAGGTCAGGACAGTAAACATATGGGTAAGACAGTATGATCTTACAGTAACCTTTACTTGCTTAACTGGAAAAGTGCATTATATCAACAATAGCAGAAAGTCAGGAAACAAAAATATGCACAGACGGAAATAATTTGTGCAATTGCACTGCACCATTGGAAACCAGGTCTGCTGTCTAGTAGTAAATTAACTTTTTTTATGATTACCTCATATTGTCTCTCATATACACTATATCACCAAAGGTATTGGGACGCCTGCCTTTACACGCCTGCCTTTGAACTTTAATGATATCCCAGTCTTAGTCTGTAGTGTTCAATATTGAGCTGGCCCCCTTTGCAGCTATAAAAGCTTCAACTCTTCTAGGAAGACTGTCCACAAGGTTTAGGAGTGTCTATGTGAATGTTTGACCATTCTTCCAAAAGTGCATTCGTGAGGTCAGGCACTGATGTGGATGAGAAGGCCTGGCTCACAGTCTCGGCTCTGATTCATCCTAAAGGTGTTCTATCATCTTGAGGTCAGGTGTAGGCCAGTAAAGTTCCTCCACCCCAAGGTCTCTCGTCCATGTCTTTATGGATCTTGCTTTGTGCACTGGTCCAAATCATTTGGTGGAGGGGGGATTATGGTGCGGAGTTGTTTTTCAAGGGTTGGGCTTGGCCTCTTCGTTCCAGTGAAGGGAACTTTTAAGGCGTCAGCATACCAAAACATTTTGGACAATTTCATGCTCCCAACTTTGTGGGAACAGTTCGGGGATGGCCCCTTCCTGTTCCAACATGACTGTGCACCAGTGCACAAAGCAAGGTCCATAAAGACATAGCTGAGCAAGTTTGGGGTGGAGGAACTTTACTGGCCTGCCCAATAAAACACCTTTGGGAGGAATTAGAGAGGAGACTGTGAGCCAGGCCTTCTCGTCCAACATCAGTGCCTGACCTCACAAATGTGCTTCTGGAAGAATGGTCAAACATTCCCATAGACACACTTCTAAACCTTGTGGACAGCCTTCCCAGAAGAACTGAAGCAGTTATAAGCTGCAAAGTGTGGGCCAACTCAATACTGGACCCTGTGGACTAAGACTGGGATGCCATTATCCACTTAAGGACTGGAAGGATTTCCCACATTAGGACCAGAACACTTTTTGCGATTCGGCACTGCGTCGCTTTAACTGACAGTTGCATGATCGTGCAATGTTGTACCCAAACGAAATTGACACGCTTTTTTCCCCACAAATAGAGCTTTCTTTTGGTGGTATTTGATCCCCGCTGCATCATTTCTGAGCAAAGAAGCAAAAAAAAACAATTCTGTTTACTTTTTGCTATAATACATATCCAAAAAAAAAAAATTATACAAAAAACAAATTTATTCATCAGTTTTGTGCATATTCCTCATATTTGTGGTAAAAAAAATTGCGATTGCGTTTATTGATTGGTTTGCGCAAAAGTTGCCACTTTTGCAAACCATGACAATTCATTTATGGCGTTTTTACTATTTCTTTTTTTACTAGTAATGGTGGAGATCTGGGATTTTTGTCGGGACTGTGATATTGCAGCGGACATGTCGGACATTTTTGACACTTTTTTGGGACCAATGACATTTATACAGAGATCAGAAATTTAAATATTCACTGATTACTGTATAAATGTCATTCGCAGGGAAGGGGTTAACCTGTGGGGGGTGATCTAGGGGTTAACTAGGCGTGTTCTAACTGTGAGGGGGCTGGGCTGTCAGGGGCATAAAAGATCTCTCACATGCTGCCAGTCAGAACGGTGGAACCGCCGTGTTTACATTGGCAGTTCCCCATTTTTCTTCTCTGCCAGGTCATCGCGGGTAGCTGGCGGACATCGAGTCCGCCAAACCCGCGGCCACACTGATGCAGAGTTCGGCAGGCACGAGTGAGCCGCCATTTATGAACAGCGATTCACGGGACAGCGCCACTCTGCAGCAGTTCGTGGAAAGGCAGGTGCCCCAATACTTTTGGTTATATAGTGTACTTTTATATTACAAAAAAACAAGCCTTTTATAGTTTCCAAATTAAAAAAAAACTCATATATGGGAGAATATGTTTCTCAAATAAACCAATCTATACAAAACCACTACAAAAGTCATTTTTTATTTTTCCAAAACACAATTAAAAACAAAATACAGGGTCCTGCACAAATTTAAAACAGGTTTAAAAGAGCTCATTATGTGTTTGAGTAGGTTGGATCAATGGTGCCCGCTATAGCAGCCCATGGACATGAGAAAATAGTTGATCAGTCAGCTGACGACCCCAGCCTTTGGTGCCTGCTGACTGACAGCTTTTAAGGAAGTTTTGATCAAATGCATTAGAAAACTCTTGCGTAATGATATTTTTTGCTCCTGAAAAAAAAGCAGTGTTGGCAGTGTCTGGCTCCTCAGCTCAACCCTGGGGGGACATTCAGGCTATCTCACTGCATTCTTTTTTCTTTTTTTTTTTAGATGTATTTGCTTAGTCTTAAATCGTTGTTTAATCCTTCTTTTATGCCTCAGTTGCACTTTCATTGTTTTCTTTCTTTTTTTTAGTTGGCTTCTCAGTGATCATTGCAAAAAACTAAAAAAGCTAATTAAAAGCAGACTAAAAATGGAATAAAAACAGTGATTTTCATCTGCTTTGCATTGACCACAGTGTAAAAAGACAGGAACCAGCAGGGAAATAAATGCAATGGGTTATTATTGTAAAAAGGAATAAGTAACACAACGGAAATAAACTGTAATGCTAACATTCATATGGACCAACAAGTGAACAAATACAGAGATCTACATTAACTGTCGTTCAAGTACTGACGGCCAAAGAAGACATGCAGTATCTGACAAAAGTGAGTACACCCCTCACATTTTTGTAAATATTTTATTATACCTTTTCATGCGACAACACTGAAGAAATGACACTTTGCTACAATGTAAAGTACTGAGTGTACAGTTTGGATAACAGTGTAAATTTGCTGTCCCCTCAAAATAACTCAACACACAGCCATTAATGTCTAAACCGCTGGCAACAAAAGTGAGTACACCCCTAATTAGCCATTTTCCCTCCCAGTGTCATGTGACTCATTGGTGTTACAAGGCCTCAGGTGTAAATGGGGAGAAGGTGTGTTAAATTTGGTGTTATCGCTCTCACTCTCTCATACTGGTCACTGGAAGTTCAACATGGCACCTCATGGCAAAGAACTCTCTGAGGATCTGAAAAAAATAATTGTTGCTCTACATAAAGATGGCTTAGGTTATAAGAAGATTGCCAAGACACTGAAACTGAGCTGCAGCACGGTGGCCAAGACCATACAGCAATTTAACAGGACATGTTCCACCCAGAACAGGCCTTGCCATGGTCGACCAAAGAAGTTGAGTGCACGTGCTCAGCGTCATATCCAGAGGTTGTCTTTGGGAAATAGACGTATGAGTGCTGTCAACATTGCTGCAGAGGTTGAAGGGGTGGAGGGGTCAGCCTGTTAGTGCTCAGACCATACACAACACACTGCATCAAATTGGTCTACATGGCTGTCGTCCCAGAAGGAAGCATCTTCTCAAGATGATGCACAAGAAAGCCCACAAACAGTTTGCTGAAGACAAGCAGACTTGGAACCCTGTCCAAACTTATTTGGTTCAGATAGTACTACTTTATTTAATGAGACAAGCAGATTTTACGCTCACGAGGTCTCTTTTTGTGTGGTTGGCATCAAACTGTTAACTTTTGTCTGGTTTAGGAGGTCTGTTTTCAGTCCAATCTTACAGATAAAAATTAGTATTTGTTTGTTGGGGGTTCTGTATGGGTCTGATCATGCATGCCTGAATGCTAATACGATCCATTATAGCACGCCTTGCATTGTAACAATGCAAGGCACTGTCTTCCTTTTAGAATCTTTTTTAAAATTTACTGAAATTTAAACATTATATTTCATTAAAATCTGCAGTGATGGGCTCTGCTATTATGCCATTTTTCTGCTCATCCTGCCGTCACCACATTTTTTTGGAGCTTGAATAGCCCCCACCATCCGTGCAGGAGGCTGATAGCAACACAAATTGTAAAAAGTGGATCTATACTCACCTGTTCTTCAGTACTCTGATCCCCAAAGCTCCCCACCAGCTGCTGACATCTTCAGCCCGTTAGCCTCTTGGGCTCAATCTCTGGCCATTCCCATTGGCCAGGCCAAGATGACCTCACTTCCACATGTGCAGGAAATCAGTCAACTTGGTATTAGTGAAATTCTTACACTGAGCTGCACGTGCAGAGCTCTGTGTACACTGCGGACAGGCAGGTGGGTAGCGTACTGTTTCTGTAAGTGACATACTGTAGCATGTTTCTTCTGCATTAAAAATCCTGCCTGTTAGCAAATTTTTTTTTGTTTTTAACCAATTGACGGCGGCAAAGTGGTTCGTTATTGCTAACCGCCATCACCCGACGGCAGCTGTGAGAACGAATATTGTGAGCTCACGCACGCCGCTGGAGGCATGCTAGCACGCTCACTGTGTTCCGGGGGGGCCAGGGAGCGGGTAGGGTGGACTCAATCGCTGCCGGCTACCCGGGATGGCTGCCCCGCAGTGAGAGAACGGAGGTCCGTGTATGTAAACCCGGATCTCCGTTCTGACAGAGGGGGAAGGGATGTGATCACAGGCTCCCTGTATATTGAAGCCCTGATCACTCCCCTCCCCCTAACAGCCCAGCCCCCATACAGTTAGAACACACTGAGGGAACGCAGTTAACCCTTAAAGCGCACCCTCCAGGTTAACCCCTTCACTGCCAATGGCATTTACACAGTGATCAGTGCATGTTCATAGCACTGATCGCTGTATAAATGCCAATGGTCCCAAAAAAGTGTTAAAATGGTCTGACATGCCTGCTGCGATATTGCAGTAGCGATAAAAATCGCAGATCGCCGCCATTACTAGTAAAATATAAAAAAATAAAGAAAAACCCCATAAATTAATTCTCATCATTCGTAAACGCGGCAACTTTTGTGCAAACCAATCAATAAATCGGCCAAAACTGATGAAAAAAAAAGTTTTTTTATATTTTTTTTTTGGATTTGTATTTTAGCAAAAAGTAAGAAATATTTTTTTTTTTTTGCAAAATTGTAGCTCTCTTTTTGTTCATAGCGGTGATCAGAAATGACGCAGAGGTGATCAAATACCACCAAAAGAAAGCTCTATTTGTGGGGAAAAAAGGATGCAAATTTAGTTTGGCTACAACGTCGCACAACCGCGCAATTGTCAGTTAAACAATGCAGTGCTGAATCGCAAAAAGTGCTCTGGTCCTAAACTGGGAAATCATTCCGGGGCTGAAGTGGTTCCACTTTAACTACTTCCGCCCCGGAAGGATTTCCCAGGTTAGGACCAGAGCACTTTTTGCGATTCGGCACTGCGCCACTTTAACTGACAATGGGGCGGTCGTGCGACTTTGTACACAAACTAAATTTGCATCCTTTTTTTCCCACAAATAGAGCTTTCTTTTGGTGATATTTGATCCCCTCTGCGTCATTTCTGACTACCGCTATAAACAAAAGAAGAGCGACAATTTTGCAAAAAAAAACTGTTTTTCTTACTTTTTGCTAAAATACAAATCCCCCAAAAAATATAAAAAAACATTTTTTTTCATCAGTTTTGGCCGATTTATATTCTTCCCCATATTTTTGGTAAAAAAAAATCGCAATCTGCGTTTATTGATTGGTTTGCGCGAAAGTAGCCGCGTTTATGGATGATGAGAATTAATTTCTGGGGTGTTTATTTTTTTTAAATGTTTTACTAGTAATGGTAGCGATCTGCGATTTTTAGCGGTACTGCGATATTGGGGCGGACATGTCGGACCATTTTGACACTTTTTTGGGACCAATGACATTTATACAGCGATCAGAAATTTAAATGTCCACTGATTACTGTATAAATGTCACTGGCATTGAAGGGGTTAACCTGCAGGGTGTAGTGAAGGGGTTAACTGTGTTCCCTGGGCGTGTTCTAACTGTGGGAGGGCTGGGCTACCATGGGCATAAGAGATCTAACTGATCCCAGTGACAGGGATCAGTAGATCTCCTATGCCCCCCACTAAAAGAGCGGGGAACCGCCGTGTTTATATCGGCAGTTCCCCGTTCTTTGGCTGTGGCCGCTCATCGCGGCTCACCGGCAGACACTCCTCAGGAGTATGGCGGGCGCGCCCCCTAGCGGCAACCCGCAGATCGCCGCTTTTTTATGGCTACTCGCGGGACACGTCCACACTGCCGCCGTGAATATATGGTAGGCAGTGTGGAAGTGGTTAATGAATTCATAACTGTAATTTTATATAAATATATACAGTACTGTGAAAAGGTTTTGAGCAGGTGTGAAAAAGTGCTGTAAATTAAGAATCATTTCAGAAATAGAAGTGTTAATAGTTTATCAATTAACAAAATCGAAAGTAAATGAACAGAAGAGAAATCCAAATCAAATCAATATTTGATGTGACCACCCTTTGTCTTCAAAGCCATATCAGTTCTTCAATTATTCTAGGTACACTTGCACACGGTTTTTTAAGGAACTCAGCAGATATGTTGTTCCAAACATCTTGAAGAACTAAACACAGATCTTCTGTGGATGTAGCCTGCCTCAATCCTTCTGTACTCCCAGACAGATTCAGCGATGTAGAGATCAGGACTCTGCATGGGCCAAACCATCACTTTCAGGGCTCCTTGTTCTTCTTAAGGCTACATACAAATGGGCATTCTGAAAAACGAGCTGTAAAGCTAGTACCGACACCTGGAAAAAAAACCACGTTAAAAACGTGATTTTATCAGCGTTTTGCATTGGCGTTAATGCACGTTTTTTCCACACTTGCTTTCAGCTGCGATTCTCTGCCTTTATTCAAAATCAGTGGTTCCCTATGGGAGCCCATTGATTTGAATAGAAGTTGCACCAGAAGTCAGATCGTGATGACCCAACTTGCGGTGCGACTTGTGTGCAGAGGATCTTGAAGGGGAACCCCCGCAAAAATGAAAAAAAAATTAGCGTGGGGTTCCCCCTCAAGAGGTACCAGACCCTGCGGTCTGGTATGGATTTTAAGGGAACCCCCACGCAAATAAAAATGGCATGGGGCCCCCCCCAAAATCCATACCAGACCCTTATCCGAGCACGCAGCCCGGCAGGTCAGGAAAGGGGGGATGAGCGAGCACCCCTCCTCCTGGACCACACCAGGCTGCATGCCCTCAACATGGGTGGGTGGGTGCTTTAGGGCAGGGGGCTCTGTGTCTCCCACCCCAAAGCACCTTGTCCCCATGTTGATGAGGACAAGGGCCTCTTCCCGACAACCCTGGCTGTTGGTTGTCGGGGTCTGCGGGTGGGGGCTTATCGAAATCTGGATGCCCCCTCTGACAAGGGGTCTCCCAGATCCCGGTCCCCCACCCTATGTGAATGAGTATGGGGTATCCATTCACCTAAAAAAAAAAAAGTGTAAAAAAACCACTACACAGCTTTTTAAAATACTTTATTAACCAGTACAGATGCACGCTATAGCCAAAAGACGCTACAGCGTGGATCTGAATTGCCGGGGGGGCGCACTCTCGCATGCTGCATGGGCGTGCCGGTGGGTCGGGCGGACTCGATGTCCGCCGGAGACCCGCGATCCCCTGTTAGAGAGGCAGAACGGGGAACTGCCGATGTAAACAGGGCTGTTCTCCATTCTGTGAAGGGGGACATAACAAATCTACTGATCCATGTGATCGTGATCAGTTAGATCTGTTATGTCCCTGCCAGCCCCGCCCCCACACAGTTAGAACACAATGAGGGAACACAGTTAACCCCTTCACTGCCCCCTTAGTGTTAACCCCTTCACTGTTAATGACATTTATACAGTAATGAGTGGCTGTTTAAATTTCTGATCGCTGTATAAATGTCAGCTGCAATATCGCAGTCCTGATAAAAAATCGCAGATCGCCGTCATTACTAGTAAAAAAAAAATATAATAATAAAAAATGCCATAAATCAATTCCAATAGTTTGTAGACGCGATAACTTTTGCGCAAACCAATCAATATACGCCGATTGCGATTTTTTTTTTACCAAAAATATGTAGAAGAATATATAAACTGAGGAATATTTTTTTTTTTTTTTGGATATTTATATTATAGCAAAAAGTAAAAAATATTGTTCTTTTTTCAAAACTGTTGCTCTTTGTTTGTTTATAGCGCAAAAAATAAAAACCGCAGAGGTGATCAAATACTACCAAAAAAAAAGCTCTTTTTGTGGGGAAAAAATGATAAAAATGTTGTTTGGGTACAATGTCGCACGACCGCGCAATTGTCATTCAAAATGGGACAGTGCCGAAAGCCGAAAATTGGTCTGGGCAGGAGGAGGGGGGGGGGGGGGGGTTGAAGTGTCCAGTAAGCAAGTGGTTATATCAGCTCCAGCGTCTTCTCCCTCTACCGCTCTTCTCCCTCTCTGACGTCTTCTTTCTTCTGCTCGTTTGCGGGGTCTTCTTTCTTCTGAGGGGTCTTTTTTCTTCTACTCTTTTGCCAGGTCTTCTGTCTTCTGCTCTTTTGCCGCTGTCTTCTCCACTGTCTTCTCTCTCTGTTCTTCTTCCATGTTGACATGGCGCGATCTCCTGGACTATTGGTGTCTCCACACTTTGCATTGACTTATATTGGCATGGGGCAGGGCCACCCGGTGAAGTCATTAAGAGGCCCCGCTACCTTATGACGTTACCGCCCGAGGCATGCTGGAGCTTCAGAACACACTGGTCAGTGTGTGTATGAGTCCATTGAATAAGATGGAGAGGTGTTTTTAAGCTGTAAAAATAGCTCAAAAACATGGCTGTAAAAATGCCTGTGTATATGAGGCCTTATGGTGAAGATAGTTCTTAATGACATTGGCTGTATGTTTTGGGTCATTGTCCGGCTTCAGAATAATCCTGGGGACAATCACATGTCTCCCTGATGGTATGGCATGTTAAAGTGCTACTAAACCCAGTAATATGAAAATAGTTCATCTGCCCGCCCACAGCTTATAAATCTTCTCTTTACATTAAAATACTGCCACTATATAACTTTTGGGATGATCTGTGTACCACGGCTTCCTAATAACCTGCACAGTTTGTCCATAACTATGTGTTCAATTAGGAGGAGTTTTCCACTACAGCTGGTATACACGCCCACATGTGTGAAGTCAATATCATGTGACCTGAACAGTTCAGGAAATGTTCTGTCCTGCATAAGAGACAAAACTGAGCATGTGCAGCTTTACCACCCTGCTGTGTATTATATGGACTTGCCCAAATTGACAGTGCAGGAATGAAGGATTTATTGCATACAGGATAAAAACGCCTTTTTTACACAATGCAGAGGATTAATCCCACAATGAGTATAACAAGCATGCTGTGCTGCATATACAGACGGATTTTAGTGTTGTGGGTTTAGTAACACTTTAAGTATCTGACTATATTTATCAGCTTTGAGGAAATCATGATCCTGACCAAATCTCGAACTCCATTTGCCGAAATGCAGCCCCAAAATTGCAAGGACCTCCACCCTGCTTCACTGTTGCCTACAGATACTCATTGTTGTACCGCTCTCCAGCCCTTTGCTAACAAACTGCCTCCTGCTACAGACAAATATTTCACATTTTCTGTCATCGGTCCAGAGCACCTGCTGCCATTTTTCTGCACCCCAGGTCCTATGTTTTCATGATTAGGATGTGGAAACAAGGCTGAGCGACTCAACTAGGCTTGTGATTTGCCCCAAATGTATTCTGCAGCAGGACAATGCCCCCAAACATACAGCCAATGTCATTAAGAACTTTCTTCAGCGTAAAGAAGAACAAGGAGTCCTGGAAGTGATGGTTTGGCCTCACAGAGCCCTGATGTCAACCTCATCGAGTCTGTCTGGGATTACATGAAGAGATAGAAGGATTTGAGGCAGCCTACACCCACAGAAGATTTGTGTTTAGTTGTTCAAGATGTTTGGAGCCACTTACCTGCCGAGTTTCTTCAAAAACTATACAAGGGTACCTAGAAGAATTGACGAATTGATGCTGCTTTGAAGACAAAGGAAGGTCACACCAAGTATTGGTTTGATTTGGATTTCTCTTCTGTTCATTTACTTTCCATTTTAAAATAAACACTCCTATCTTTGAAAGTATACTTAATTCACAGCATTTTTTCACACGTCTAAAACTTGTGCATGGTACTGTATAAACAGTATCTCACAAAAGTGAGTACACCCCTCACATTTTTGTAAACATTTTATTCTATTTTTTCATGTGACAACACTGAAGAAATGACACTTTGCTACAATGTAAAGTAGTGAGTGCACAGCTTGTATAACAGTGTAAATTTGCTGTCCCCTCAAAATAACGCAACACACAGCCATTAATGTCTAAACCGCTGGCAACAAAAGTGAGTACACCCGTGAGGATGCCTCACAGATGCCAAATAGAGTTTAGGTCTGGAGGCATGCTTGGCCAGTCCATCACCTTTACCTTCAGCTTCTTTAGCAAGGCAGTGGTCATCTTGGAGGTGTGTTTGGGGTCGTTATCATATTGGAATACTGCCCTGTGGCCCAGTCTCCAAAGCGAGGGGATCATGCTTGACTGTAGGCAAGACACACTTGTCTTTGTACTCCTCACCTGGTTGCCGCCACACACGCTTGACACCATCTGAACCAAATAAGTTTATCTTGCTCTCATCATACCATAGGACATGGTTCCAGTAATCCATGTCCTTAGTCTGCTTGTCTTCAGCAAACTGTATGCGGGCTTTCTTGTGCATCATCTTTGGAAGAAGCTTCCTTTTGGGACGACAGCCATGCAGACCAATTTGATGCAGTGTACAGCGTATGGTCTGAGCACTGACAGGCTGAACTCTCACCCCTTCAACCTCTGCAGCAATGCTGGCAGCCCTCATACGTCTATTTCCCAAAGACAACCTCTGGATATGATGCTGGGCATGTGCACTCAACTTATTTGGTCGACCATGGCGAGGCCTGTTCTGAGTGGAACCTGTCATGTTAAACCGCTGTATGGTCTTAGCCACCATGCTGCAGCTCAGTTTCAGGGTCTTGGCAATCTTCTTATAACCTAGGCCATCTTTATGTAGAGCAACAATTCTTTTTTTCAGATCCTCAGAGAGTTCTTTGCCATGAGGTGCCATGTTGAACTTCCAGTGACCAGTATGAGAGAGTGAGAGCCATAGCACCAAATGTAATTCACCTGCTACCCATTCACACCTGAGACCTTGTAACACTAATGAGTCACATGACACTGGGAGGGAAAATGGCTAATTGGGTCCAATTTGGACATTTTCACTTAGGCCCCTTTCACACTGAGGCGCTTCTAAACCGCCAGGAAAACACTGAATGCTTTTGAAGAGCTCTTCAGGTGCATTTGAAGAGCTTTCCATTCATTTCAATGGAGAGGGGCGGTTTTTTTCACTGCCCTGCCAGCGCACTGCCCCAGTGTGAAAGCATTCATTCATTCAGGCACTTTTTTTAGCGTGAAAACGCCTGAAAAGCACCTCAGTGTGAAAGGGGTCTAAGGGTGTACTCACTTTTGTTGCCAGTAGTTTAGACATTAATGGCTGTGAGTTATTTTGAGGGGACAGCAAATTTACACTGTTATACAAGCCGTACACTCACTATTTTACATTGTAGCAACGTGTCATTTCTTCAGTATTGTCATATGAAAAGATGTAATAAAGTATTTACAAAAATGTGAGGGGTGTACTCACTTTTGTGAGATACTGTGTATATATATATATATATATATATGAAATTCAGCTTTTAACAGAATCAGCATGAACATGCAGTGAATGAGCATGTTAGATAATGAAATCTTTTCAAGGGCTTATCATGCTTGGTGAAACACTCATAAGTCTTTGTTTATAGGTGTCTTTACATAAGGAATGAAGGCATGGGGGGGATGGGGGATAAATCTGCAGACTGCAGACAATGAAGTGACACATGGATCAGTCTATACATTTTGAGGAAAAAAGAATAGCTGCGTTTTCTGCCATTATTTTTTTGGTAGTTCTTTAGTGTCAATCACCAAAGTATAACAATAACGCAAGAAAAAGATTGGATTCTTAAGGAGCAATATAGTATACTCATGGTAAAATACTGTGTGTATGGCATGGTGAAATTAAATTTGGTAAAACTAAGATGTAGCGATTTACAAAGTAAAGCTGGCCATACACTAGTAATCTTTCAAAGGAACATTCATACAAACATTCGCACAAAAATGTCCAGTATATGCCAAGACTTGATCAATGTGATTCCAAAGTACTCTAAAATGTCATTTGTTTTTAACAATGAATTTTGGAATGAAAGGGCTTTCCCAAATGAAAACCACATACGCCATTAGACATTTTGCATCCTGCTTTTTCAAAGTTCTTATCACAGCAGTCAAAAACAAATGTCGATTTGGCCCCATTAATTAGAAAGTCAAATAAACATTTCTGAAGAAAAAAATGTCAAATAAAATTCTACTAATGTATGGCCAGCTTTATGCCTTATTTACACTTGCAGTTTGGGAGGTGGTAACGCCTATGTGTGGAGGTCTCTCCTTTGCTTGTGAGGAGGTCATTTGCAGCCAGGATCGGCGTGGCTTATATCTCAAAGGTCCCAAATATCAGAGGCCAAGTGAGACTAGGAACTGCTTATGTTTTTGGCATATTACAGCCGCTTCTGAATTACAGGATCGGAAGCCCATTTGCATTGAAAAGTACAAACCTTACCCTGAGTGAGCCCTCGTTTTTTGCCTGCATTATACCATATACCTACATCCCTCTTGGAGCTGGCTGTGCATCTTTTCTCTATTTCCATGTTGTGATTTGAGCACTCCATGCCTCTTGTTCTGACCATGTATTAATAGGATTCCCTGAAGAAGCTGTTGGCGAAACGCGTAGCGATCCATTGGTGTTGGTACAGTGATTCCGTCACCGGCCCTGCATATGGAAAACCACTGTATATTCATTTTATCTACCCAACAAGTTATTGATTTATGGGCCATACTTATGGGTTTTACTGTACAACCTGATTTTTGACACATGGGAGACTGTTATAACTATGCAAAATGTGCTATTTTTTCATTACAGGATCGGAAGCCCATTTGGCATTTGCATTGAAAAGTACAGACCTTACCCTGAGTGAGCACTCGTTTTTGGCCTGCATTATACCATGTGCCTACATCCCTCTTGGAGCTGGCTGTGCGTCTTTTCTCTCTTTCCATGTTGTGATTTGAGCACTCCATGCCTCTTGTTCTGACAATGTATTAATAGGATTCCTTGAAGAAGCTGTTGGCGAAACACGTAGCGTTCCATTGGTGTTGGTACAGTGATTCCGTCACCGGCCCTGCATATGGAAAACCACCGTATATTCATTTTATCTACCCAACAAGTTATTGATTTATGGGCCATACTTATGGGTTTTACTGTACAACCTGATTTTTGAGACATGGGAGACTGTTATAACTATGCAAAATGTGCTATTTTTTTCATAATGTCTTTTATGACTTTTTATATTTGATATAATACATTTTCAGATACATATGTGACCTTTTTTCCTTCCACTTGGGATTATAGAGGCAACCTTAAGGCCTCATACACACGGACGTTTCTAAAAAAATAAACAAAACATCAGGCCCAACGTCAGGGAAAAAAAGTCGGCGTTTTTCGGCGTTATGCATTGGCGTTTTTGAGCGTTAGTGAGCGTCGGCGTCAATAGGCGTTTTTTAAAAAAAACATTCCTCTGCTATTTTTCAACCTAAAAACGTCGGTGTCAAAAAACGCCGGAAAACGCCGGTATAATATTAGGTGGCGTTTGTTGGCATATTGTGGCGTCGGCGTCAAAAAATGCCAAAACGTTACAGCCTCAGAACGCGCTGGCCGTGAGTTCTAGTTTCAGCTCACTAACGCCGACGCCATCTACAGCTCAAAAACATCGGCGTTTCTATGGGGCCATTGACTAACATGGAGAGCTGCAAAAAACGCCAGAAAACGCCGGCGTCAAAAAACGTCCGTGTGTATGAGGCTTTAAAGTCCGACCTACACCATTGTCCTTTTCTTTTTTCCAGTAAAAACACCTTATGGCCTCTGGCACACGATACTCCTGTTTGAGAATCTACTTTTTCTGACTTTTTTTTGTATGTATTTGCGCATATATTCGCGCATATGCGTTCGAGCAATTTCGCACAATTGCATGCCCGTTTTCACGCAAATGCACGCAAACTTATTCTCACATACTTGTTCTACGGATTGTAAATGGCCATTAGCGCATGAGGTGTAAATTACTGACTAAAATTCAGATTTTTCTATTTTATTTTTTACTGAAGAATGCAGGGCGCTTAATTACGTTGCCTGCATGCATAAGCACATTACAATGAATGGGCTGTATTTTAGCTCAGTAAAAAAAGCTGTACTGGGCTTTTTCTAGCTGCAGTGTGCAAGAGGCCTTACCAAGCCCTCTAAAGATGCAAAGGCAGCAGATTGGGTGCACAGTGAAAATTGTCGCCTCCTCGCTGCCTGATTTAACCCCTAAAAACCTGCATTGCCACATCACAAACGCATGAATTGCACGCGGCTGCGGTGTGACATAGAAACATAGAAAAGTGGCGGCAGAAAAAGACTGAGTAGTCCATCGAGTCTGCCCTTTTTTTTTGTTTTTTGCTTTTTTCTCATTAACCTCGTTGTCCGACTATAGATTTATGTTTATCCCAAGCATGTTTGAAGCCATTTACTGTTGACTGTCTCACAACCTCTGTTGGTAGTTTATTCCAGTCATTAACCACCCTCATTCAAGTGGTTCAAGTGGCACTTGAATGAGGTCACACCGCAGCTGCGTGCAATGCATGTGTTTGTGATGTGGAAATGGAGGTTTTTGGGGGGTAAATCAGGCAGTGAGGAGGCGACATAATGCCTCCTGACCACCTGTCAAATGTCACATGAAGACTGATTCACATTGGTTCGCTCCTCTGAGGGAACCGCAAATGTGAACAAGCCCTAACGTTTTACATATGCCTATTGTGGAGACACAGCCGTAGTAATGGGAAGCTTCAAAAAGTGAAGTGAAAATTCCCTCCTAAACAGTTGTCCCCATTGAAACAGTTCTGGTGACAGCTGTACAATTGATGGATGGGTATACGCTGGATTTAGCTCTAAAAAATGTTAACAGACTATGGTAACAGGTTGTGTAGCAGGCACTGACAGTGCATCTAAACCCTTTTTGTTTGAAGAAAATGGAGCTCTCTAATGCTAGCTGTGGGGGGTCATTACAGCATGCCTGTTGCATATACAGACAATGGCCAGCCAGGGGATAAGGAAGTGCATACCCTACAGGCTGCACATTAGGGGGCATTTCATTGTAATGATGGGGGTTGGTGCTTGCAATAATCAAACGCTACCAGCTAACTCCCATATAGAGCCTTACATAATATTCTGATATATATATAACAGGCAACTCTCACTAGCAACAACAATTGAAAGCATCTATAAAGACATTCATTATTGTCTACATAAACATTGCAACAACTATGGCTGTTTATTTAATGCAAATACACAGTGAAACAATAGGGTGCATGTCCATCTATAGGTAATTGTTCTGTGATTGTTTACTATGCTGTTCTGGGAAGGAAGAATTAGTAAGCAATGTTAAACATTTAGCTCCTCTACAGCTAGAATATACAACATGGTCATCGCACTGACTACAATGCAGTCTAAATAAACTATGGAGGTGATTTACTAAAGCTGGTACACACAGACTCTGGAGCAGCTGTGCATAGCAACCAATCCGTTTCTAACCTCAGCCTGTTCAATTAAGCTTTTACAATAAAATCTAGAAGCTACTAGATTTCTATGCACAGCTGCTCCAGGTTCTGTGTGCACCAGTTTTAGTAAACCTATCCCTATGCCTATTTTAAAATAATAACGTCCAGAGGAATGGCTTACTTCCTTCCTATTCACGCATAAAGCCTTGGTTTTAGTATACGCCCAGGAGAAAAATTTCATATTGGTATCAAGATAGTACAAAGACCCGGTCACACTGAATTGGATCATCCCTAACACTCCAGACGTATCTTGGCACTGAGGGCCATACCTTCATATTTGGTGGGGCTGTCCCCATATTCAACCATTTTGCAAACGCATTTTTCAAATATATTATGGCATTTATGATAAAATACTCGCCCCATCACCCAAGATTGCATTTTTATCAATCCTCCCGGGGTCAGAACTCAGATTTATTCTATCCACAGCTCGCCAAATTATTTCCAGGTACTGGAAGACAGACAATACCCCTCTAGTCAATCGATGGGTGGACTCCATCAATGACATCATGCTCATAGAGGAGATGCAGGCCAATGAAATTAACACCTGGGAAAAGTACCATAAGCTCTGGAGTGTTTGGACCCATTACTCAACCTCAAAGTCCTTCCAGAAACAATTCCTTTGTTAATGGGTCCCTATGGTAGACCAAATATAATGCAAATGAGAGTCTCTATATGTAGATTGGATGGGTTGTGTCTCTCGCCTGGCTCCTTCTTTCTTCTTCTTCTACTTTTCTCTTCTCTCTCCCCTCTTTCCTCTCCCTCCTTCCTCTTCTTTCCCCCTTTCCCTCTCTCTTGGATATGTATTTTACCACCATAACAGTAAAAATGTCTGTAACTACGCCCTTGGAGAACGGAACCTTATTTGCATTTGTTTTGGAAAATCACCAGGGGCGTAACTACAGGGGTTGCAGGGGTTGCAATTGAAACCTACAGGGGGCTCATGTGCCTCCCTTGTACACGTGGATAGGAGGGATGGCGGGGGTGGCATTTAGAGGAACCAATCTCCTCCATTTTCCTCCTAATGGAGGAGATTGGTTACTCTATATGCTGCCCCCGCCGCCCCTCCTATTCAGTTTACTTGTCTTCTGCTGTTCCCAGGGTCCCTGTGTGCTTCCCTGGTCCGCCCCACAGAGCTGCTGTCTTCCCACCTCCTCTCTCCTGCCAGCTGCTGTAGAAGATGTGTCATGATGGAGAGATGGCAACGGATCAGTAAATTTGTCATTTACCTTTCACCTTCTTTTTCTGAATGGACAGAGTCAGTGATTGGTACCAATTGGTTCACTCATAACTGAACCATAGTAAACTGTATTTACTATACTTCCATTTCTGAATGAATGGGAGGCTCGATACACAACTAATCATTTATTCGGTGGGACTGTAATAAAAGGGACCCGCGATGGGAGTAAAGGCCCCCGGGATCAGTGGGAAGAGGGAAGGGCCCTGGCCAGAGGTCAGGGGTGGCCCCTTCATAATTTCTTGCACCGGGGCCCTGAAGGTTCTAGTTACGCCTCTGAAAATCACCCACCTATGTCATCATGTTCCCCCCTTCAATAGCATTCTTTTCTATACCTATACATGTTGTACTGTATATTTCTGAAAACTTATACAATAAATATATATTCAACCTAAAAATAATAATGTGTATATAAAGTCACATTTTGTGTGATTCTAAAATATTTAAAAAATAAATTAGCCTTAGTTATAAGCGTGCCATATTTCAAACTGACATAGCTGATCCCCCCTCTGCCAAAAACCACATGTGCAAGGTGACAGCACAAAATAAATAAGAGCCACACGCAGAAAACAGCCTTTTGATTACAAATAACTGACATGCCGCAGCCTATGATGATTGCTGGTGGGCTGCTTTGGGCTGTGCGTTGTCTGATGAAAGCTGCTTTACTCATCGCTTCTCTGTCCTCAGTGCTGATCTGGCTTTTTTTTAGTACTCGTGATCAATAGAGAACCTCTTGAACCAAACTCAGTGACTGCCACTGAAAAAAAACACAAGGCAGAGATGTTACTGGGATACTAGTAAATCACTGTGCATTAAGAAGAACCTTTATATAAAAATAAAACGCACTCATCACATCAGTAAACATTTACATTTTTTAGGACCCATTCACACCACAGCCTACAGAGCCTGTTGGTGTGCATTGTGTAGAGGCAGTAAGATGGCTTGCTACATCAAATCACACTGTTTACCCTTTTTTATCTTATTGAATTGTTACAAAATGGCATTTTATTCAAACTCTATGCACCACAATGCATTGTGATACGGTGTAGTGCGTCACAACCAACTGCATAAAAATTCAATCTATCCTACTTTTATTCACCACACACTAAAGCAGCACCTTGGTGTAAAATGAAATATTAGGACAGAAGGCAAATTGGATTGTCTATGCCTTGGGACTGTGTTGCCCGGTGGGGATGGTTTGAATTCTGCAAACACTTTTTCGAAGAAGCTGAATTCAACATTTTCACAAGGCTTTTTTTTAAGGGACAGATTGGTGATGCATTGAAAAAAAAAGAAAACACTAACAACCTGATTTTTACAAGAGATGTTCCTGACTTAAGCATCATTTATGGCAATTTGGACTTTTATTACCCCCCCAGATGGTGATAATGAGACCCTCTGGCTTGTGCTAATTATCTCACACAGAGAATTTCCAATTTGTTGGACAAATCCTGTGCAAATAGACCCTCATCCTTAAAGGTACAGCAGCACACTAGAAGGCAAGACTCACTAAAGGCCGCTGAAGACACTAAAGCTGGCCATAGATGAGTGGAAAATGAATGAACATTTGAACAAAAATCAACATTCTTTCGATCTGTCGATGGGTCAAGCATTGTATGGGAAATTTTCTAGCAAACTTTTTCCAATCATTTTAAATGTTAAATATAGTATGTATAATTTTTTGTTCAACCAGTTTCTACTACTACCCCTACTGCTCATGTGTATCTTAAGAATTTACTACTACCCCTACTGCTCATGTGTATCTTAAGAATTTACTACTACCCCTACTGCTCATGTGTATCTTAAGAATTTACTACTATCCCTACTGCACATGTGTATCTTAAGAATTTACTACTACCCCTACTGCTCATGTGTATCTTAAGAATTTACTACTACCCTTACTGCTCATGTGTATCTTAAGAATTTACTACTACCCCTACTGCTCATGTGCATCTTAAGAATTTACTACTACCCCTACTGCTCATGTGTATCTTAAGCATTTACTACTACCCCTACTGCTCATGTGTATCTTAAGAATTTACTACTACCCCTACTGCTGTGTATCTTAAGAATTTACTACTACCCCTACTGCTCATGTGCATCTTAAGAATTTACTACTACCCCTACTGCTCATGTGCATCTTAAGAATTTAATACTACCCCTACTGCTCATGTGTATCTTAAGAATTTAATACTACCCCTACTGCTCATGTGTATCTTAAGAATTTACTACTACCCCTACTGCTCATGTGCATCTTAAGAATTTACTACTACCCCTACTGCTCATGTGTATCTTAAGAATTTTTTTATGATCAATTGACCTGCATTTTTGTTCATTCATTTTCGATATTGAAACAGAAATCAACTGTCACAGCACACTAACCATATGAAAAATGAACGATTGGTCATCAAACTCGATTTGTACATCTATTTCCAGCTTTAGGTTCATATTTATAAAGCAGTAAATCTGACATTCACCAAACATTCATTTCAGGTAAATCTTCCAGACTTGCCCTGTATGCAGTATGGCATGCCCTTGCACTACATGATGGTAGATATAAAGGAGATTGTACAGACAGGTTATATAGTGTATGGTGAGCTTTACAGAACCTAGAACATACTTCTCCTGTTTTCAATACTACAGCTCTATCTATGTAGGCTATTATTTGATTGCTCAGCTCCTGCACGCTCTGCCAAATGAATGATGTTCTATGGCTATGTATTTAGTGAGAACGGTAATCACTGATTGCATAATAAAAATGTGCACCTGATGAGGGGTGGTAGTGATCTCCTGGAGTAGGAGGGTAGATGATGCTGGGGGTGTGCTAATGAGTTCAGCTGGTAAACTTCTTCCTGTGCCACATCCCAATGTCTACTTTGATGAAGGCTCCATGGCTGAAACGCGTCAGAATATAGCCTGTACCTGTGTACCCATGTAACAAATAAAGTACTTTTATTTAACAGCATCCAAGTTGCCAGCCTTCCTGATTTAACTCTGGGTAACTCTACTTTCGTGGGAAAAAAAATAGCAAATAAATAAAAAAGAATATAGTGTGTACAATTGCAATACAAGTCATATTGTAATTGAATGTTATTAAAAATTACCTTTCTTTTTAAATCTGCAGCCACTGTAATTTTCTATAAATGCCATGCAATGTGGTTACCTGGAGTTGTTCTGTACACAGAATGGGTACTGACCACTCCCCAGAAACATAATGTCCTGCTTGTGTGATTGGCTCACCAATTTTCCCAGAAGTCTGCCTAAGATACAAGTCAGATTTCAGGTCTCATGTCATTTTTGGTGAGATCCTTCCAATAGGAGCATGTCTAAAGGGATACAGGCCCAGCAGCTTTCCTCATTAGTGCTCTTCAACTGCCACAGCTGATTGATAATTATGAAACCACTCCCATTAGACCCACTCAGTACAGAGGCACAAAGGAACAAATGGGGATTTCTTCAGAATAAAAAAAAGGTAGGAATCTGCAACAAAGGCTGTTATAATCCTTGCAATGTACATAGATCACCCAGAGGGAAATGCTTATTTCTCAACAAAAGTGGAGTTACGCTTTAAGAATTTTACCTGTGGGATCTGAACGCCCTGGCTAGAGCACCGGGCACAGTTCATGGACTTTTATATTGGCAGTAGAGCTGTGGTAACAATTTGTTTTTTCTTACATCCCTAGGTCTGTCCAAGAAGTAATGGAGATTTTTTTTTTTTTTATACAACAAGCTTGACACTGAGGTCAAGGGTGTGTAAGGTATTTAGAAATCTGTTTTTATTTATGCAAATGAAGTACACTAATGGTATATTAGTACATAGGGGAGCTGGAATAAAAGAAAATGTTAACTTATCCTTTTAAAACCAGAGATGCATCCTATCATGATTCCTTATTGCCTCATCTCCTTCATACTATCACTGACTTGACCTGGCTGCCCTATCTCCAGTAGGAAGGCTGCATACACCTCCTGTCTCTGACTCTTATTATATTGCATTCATTATCCTTTATTGGTATTCGAACATTGCACTTCCCTCATTTTCTCCTTTGCTTATGGGACTGCAGACGTCAGGCCAAAACAAACCTGCAAACATGCATATATTATCAAGAAAAAGAAAAAACACACCACACAAAAATATTTGGCCACGGCCCGGTGTATTGGTTTAACCACTTCAATACCGGGCACTTTCACCCCCTTCCTGCCCAGACCATTTTTAAGCTTTCAGCACTGTCACACTTTGAATTAAAATTGAGCGGTCATGCTACACTGTAACCAAGTGAAAATGTTATCATTTTCTTCACACAAATAGAGCTTTCTTTTGGTGGCATTTATTGTCTGCTGGGATTTTTATTTTTTACTAAAAAAAAAAAAAAAGCTGAAAATTTTGAAAAAAAAAAGTTTTTCTTTTGACAGTAAATTTTGTAAATAAGTAATTTTTCTCCTTCACTGATGTGTGCTGATGAGGCGACACTGATGGGCACTGAAAGGCTGCACTGATGGGCACTGATGAGGTGGCACTTTTGGGCACTGATTGGGTGGCACTGATGAGGAGGCACTAATATGCTGCCCCTTATGGGCACTGATAGGTGGCACTGGTGGGCACTGATGGGTGGCACTGGTGGGCACAGATAAGCAGCACAGGTAGGTGGCACTGATGGGCATTGATGGGTGGCACTGATGGGCATTGATGGGCAGCATTGATGGGCAGCACTAATAGCCAGCACTGACTGGCATCAACTAATGGGCGCTGATTGCTGCACTTGTGGGCACTGATTGCTGGCACTTGTGGGCACTGATCGCTGGCACTTGTGGGCACTTGGGTGCACTGATTGCTGGTACTGGCTGTTGGTACTAATGGTAATCAGGGCACTGATGATCAGTGCCCTGATTACATCCATAGATCTCCCCTGCGAGATCTATGGACCGGCTGTGATTGGTTACAGCCAATCACATGAGTAAAGAGCTGCGGCTCTTTACACAGATCGGGGTCGCGCCGTGTCCTGGCAACGCGACGCGACCACGATCGGCACACTGCACGCCCCCTAGGGTGCGCCGGAGTGTGCTTTCTGGGACGATGTCATATGACGTCGTCCCAGAACAAGAGCCACACCGCCTCGCCATCATTTGACGGTGGGCGGGCGACAAGTGGTTAAACAGTTTATTCAAAATATCATAAACTATATTTAATCAAAATAACTTCATTAACCAAAATCCAACCAAGAATTCACCCAAGCTCAAAACAGCCATTAAGACTCAAGCTGATTATCACCTCTTTTAAACATATTCTCACATATCCCCTTTGATTAATCACTTCAATACCAGGCACTTACCCCACTTCCGACCCAGAACAATTTTCAGCTTTCAGCACTGTTGCATTTTGAATGACAATTGCGCGGTCGTGCGATGATGTGCCCAAATAAAATTTTGATCATTTTCCCCCTCACAAATAGAGATTCCTTTTGGTGATGTTTTATCACCTCTGGGGTTTAATTTTTTGCGCTATAAACAAAAAAAGACTGAAGCGTTTGAAAAAAAAAAGTTTTTCTTTGTTTCTATTACAAAACTTTGTAAAAAAGTATGTTTTCTTGTTCACTAATGGGCACTGATGAGGCTACACTGACGGGCACTGATGAGGCAGCACAAATGAGGTGGCACTGATGATGAGGCACTTATATGCAACACTGACAGGCGGCACTGATAAGCAGCACTGACAGGCACAGATAGGTGGCACTGATGTGCAGCAGTGATGGGCACTGATAAGTGGCACTGATGGGCACTCATAGGTGGCACTAATGGGCGCTGATAGGTGGCACTGATGGGCAGCACTAATAGATGGCAATGTTAGGCATCACAGATGGGCACTGAGTGCCATCCCTATTGGCAGTTGTTTGGCTTGCCTGATGGTCCAGGGTGTGCTTCCTGGGTGGGCTTCCCTGGTGGTCCCTGGTTGGACTCCCTGGCGGTTCGGGGTGTGCTCCCCGGTGGTCCTGGGTGGCGATCCTAGAGGGGCTGCACTGATAAACAATCAGTGCAAACCTCCCCTGTCAGGAGAGCCGCTGATAAGCTTGCATCTGCAGGCACGAGTAGAGGAAAAGCCGATATACGGCTCTTCCTGTTTACACTGTGATCAGCTGTGATTCCTCACAGCTAATCACATGGTAAAGAGCTTCTGATAGAAGCTCTTTACCATGATCGGAGATGTGGTCTGTCAGACTGACACACTACACCACTGATCTACGTGCTGCACGCCGGCTTATTATCCTGCTGGACCTCATATGACGCCCAGTCAGGATAACAGAACCACTTCCTGGCCGTCATACGGTGGTAGGGAAGTGGTTAATTAACCAAAGGGACCTACCGGGACCATAAACCAGCCACGATGGGGGGGGGGGGGTTCAGGAGGGAAGCTCTATGCGACATCTCTTCACTGGTGACTGGCAAAAAATCCTGTCAGGGGACCCCTTAAATAACCTCCCAATACACCTTCCAGATAGGGTTGCCACATCATCCCTTTAATCCAGGACACATATGAATTACACAGGTTCTGAGACCAATTTAATGCAGATAAGGCACCAAGTGAGTTTAATTACCACTTTAATTAGCCACAGAACCTGTGTAATTAATATGTGTCCTGGATTAAAGGGATGATGTGGCAACCCTACTTTCAGAAGTAACTAGCCAATCCCAAACTGAACTCTTAACCTTCTAGATATTTTCCCTGATATGTGACCTTGATTGACCTATGGGAATAAGCCCCATTCTAACCTACTCTAATATAACTTTTAGCTGACACCATGGCCCCATGAGGCAAAGGGGGCCCAAATAGGCTAACCTCCTTTTACCCTTCGTTCTTAGTTTTTGTTCTGATCTGCAAGCTCATAGTAACCCGTCACCTCACGTCTTTCCACATCTACTGGCAATGATAGCATTTTGATGTTGTTTGCACTACTACTGTCTCTTTATATCGATCCTGTAGCACACTGGTGGCACTTACTAATGGCTATAGCACACCTTTGGTACGATTATATTGTATGTGCCTAGTTTAATCATACTTGTGTGATTTCTTGTTTTGCGGACATGTACTCTGTCTATTTTTTTCTAAAATTCTTCAAATAAAGATTTATGGTGAAAAAAATAGTTACTTTATTTTTTTTTATGAAGGTGGGTTTCCAGCCCTCCCAAAACAAATGGGTGCTTTGCAGCATCTTGTGTGAATGAGTCCTAAATAGGTCATGCTAAAAATACCAGAATTTACCAGCAATCAGAACCAAAATCTATGTCCCCAGGACATTTTACGACACGCTGGGGTGGGGGATTGAGACCTCTACATTGATCTGAAGTTTTTTTTTTATTGTTTTTCTCTTTTTTATATATATAATTGCCTTCTATTTGTAGTTTTTTTTCACATCCAGGGTTGCCAGCTGTCTCTAATTAGCAGAGATGTCCCTAATTTTCATTCACAGACTCATGTTGTCTCTTCATCTTCTTTTCCTAGCCTTCAATTAGCAACTATTGATAAAGATCAGCTGTCAGGTTTCATGGAATGAAATTTGACAAACCTGTTCACAATAGAAGAGAGCAGACAGCACCCCCCCATTCCTACATTTTTAGCTGAATAAGATCACACTGTCAAGATTGAATCTTAATAATTGTATGAAGACATGAAAAGAAAGGTGTTTTTTATATTTTATTACCAAAAACAACAGCACGTCACCTACAAGACCATGTTGATGATGTAACCATAAATTAGGTTATATTGCATACAAAGTGCCAGCTCCTTGGTGAAATCTTTTTGACATGTAGACTTAAAAAATGGGAAATACGCCTAATATGACTAATGGGGCAGGAAAAAAATCTGGCATTGAAAAAACAAAACAAAACAGTGTATATAAAAGAATATATGGCTGGACGTTTCTCCTTAGATGGGTTTGAAGACCACCCCCTGCAGTATTAGCTCTTTGCCTGCACTCATGCCCTGTGGCCAAGTACATTGTTATGCTATCTCTTTGTGTGATATCAAAGGTCCTCTCTGACTTTAGTAAACAGATATGGTGATCTGTGTGTGTGGACTGAATGGCTAACTAATTAAAAAGTGTAGGCAAAGGAAAGAATGCAGTCCTTCATATCACAGACAGATTACTGTCTTTGGAGAACTCCACTATTTACATCTAAATGGGTGAACAATATAATTAAAAAATACTTCTCTTTCTGTCCATAAATGTGCAAAGCTAGCTTAAATCTATGTGCATGCAGCATGGCATGCTTATAATAAGTGTTACAGATGCATCTTCAAATGTGTTTATATGTAGAATGTATTAACGGGCATTTATGTTGTGGTGTTTTTTTTTTTTTGGAAAGGATGCAATGCTAAAAGTGAAAGAAAAGTGAATGTTGTTCTTTACCTTGCAGTAAGAGCACACCATCATTTGCATTTTCCCCCCTCCACCACTCTGCAATGCAGCAAAGTGATCTGAACTGCTTATATAGGTTTTATTTCATTTTTGATCATCCTCATGTCTACCTGTGTAATACCATACACCAATATACATATGTATACGGACCAAAAATACAGAAAAGTACTAACACCAGCGCTCAAGGTTTGTTTAGATCACAGTTCTTTAACCACTTCAGCCCCGGAAGGATTTCCAGCTTTAGGACCGGAGCCCTTTTTGCGATTCAGCGCTGCGTCGCTTTAACTGACAATTGCGCGGTCGTGCGACGTTATACCCAAACGTAATTTGCGTCTTTTTTTTCCCACAAATAGAGCTTTCTTTTGGTGGTATTTGATCACCGCTGCGTCATTTCTGATCGCCGCTATAAACAAAAGAAGAGCGACAATTTTGCAAAAAAACACAAATTTCTTACTTTTTGCTAAAATACAAATCCAAAAAAAAAAATATAAAAAAACATTTTTTTTCATCGGTTTTGGCCCGATTTATATTCTTCCTCATATCTGTGATAAAAAAAATCGCAATCGGCGTTTATTGATTGGTTTGCGCAAAAGTGGTTGCGTTTACGGATGATAATTCATTTTTGGGGTTTTTATTTTTTTTAAATTTTTTACTAGTAATGGCGGCGATCTGCCATTTTTAGTGGTACTGCGATATTTCAGCGGACGTGTCGGACCGTTTTGACACTTTTTTGGGACCATTGGCATTTATACAGCGATCAGTGCTATAAAAATGCACTGATTACTGTGTAAATGCCATTGGCAGTGAAGG
>BLSH010228774.1:14008-42396 GCA_018402905.1 Glandirana rugosa | reverse complement strand
ACAAGACGACGACTAATTCCACCATTAATTTGGGTGAACCACAGAATAGACGTAATTTAATCGGTGTCTTGGACACATTAAGTATACACAAGCCCAAATTTCCCTACTCCACCGTTGGGATGCGTCGTCACACTTGGCCGTGACTTAGAGACTACACGACTCTGGACGTCGAAGTCAACGACAACATTATGTATCGCTCAGGACCTTAACGTTGTGGGACACGCGAATCCATCCCAACGGTGTAGTAGGGAAACTAGGTCCTGTGTATGATTAACGTGTCCAAGACACCGATTAATTCCACCATTAATTTGAGTGAACCATGGAATAGACGTAATTTAACCGGAGTCTTGGACACATTAAGTTTACACAGGACCTAATTTCCCTACTACACCGTTGATCTCAACTCGCTTGTTCCGTGCGATCGTTCGGGTTCCGTCCGGACCCGGACCCGGACTTTGTCCCGAAGTTCGGACGGACCAGCAGAACCCGAACTTCCAGGTGTTCGCTCAACTCTAGTTGCCACATCATCCCTTTAATCCAGGACACATTTGAATTACACAGGTTCTGAGGCCAATTTAATGCAGATAAGGTACCAAGTGAGTTTAATTACCACCTTAATTAGCCACAGAACCTGTGCAATTAGTATGTGTCCTGGATCAAAGGGATGATGTGGCAACCCTACCTAAGCGCACAGGGTGTTGCAATTCCAGGACTCGCTATGTATTACAACAGCAACTGAAGCTGCAGGTCTCAGCACATCAGAGATTCAGTGCCGGTTCACACTGCTGCGTAGGGTTGCCACCTCATCCCTTTAAACCCGAACACATATGAATTACACAGGTTCTGTGGCTAATTTAATGCAGATAAGACACCAAGTGGGTTTAATTACCACCTTAATCAGCAGCAGAACCTGTGTAATTAATATATGTTCGGTTTTAAAGGGATGAGGTGGCAACCCTACTGCTGCGTGGTGCGAGATTACATATGATTTGCACTGCCCGTGCGATGCGTTTTCAGCCATATGGACAGTATGGCTAAATTTGCATTGCATTTGGACCAAACTTGCACAGGACCCTTTTTTTGGTCCGCATCAGAATCTGACCACATGGATGTTCACGCTTATGTGATCCAATTCATATCTGAACTGTCAGTTCACAGTGCGATATGCAAGCTGAAATGGGGGTGTCATTAACAATGTATTGACACTCCCTACAGTTTGAACTTGGCAGTGTGAACTGACAAGCAAGTCGCCAGGTGCGATGCGGGAACCCGCAGTGGATTTGCAGGGTTCCCGCATCGCACTAGTGTGAACTGGCACTCAATGTAACATTATTTAATTTTATTTACTTTGTTTCATTCATCTGAAGATCAAAGGGGCGACCTTTGATCAGCTTATTTTGTCAGTTAAAGCAACCTTACAAGTGAAAAAATAAATAAACCATGTTTCCTATTTGACCCCTATTAACTAAGGGTCAATAGGGGTCAAATAGGAAACATTGTTTATTTTTTTCTTAGTTTACCCTACTTAGCCTTAATTACCCCCCTTAGTTATTATTTGGCTGTTGTTTATTTCTATTTTTGAACTATTTTGTTTATTTTTTTGTTAGTTTCAGGCATTATGTAATTGCAAAGTGTGGGGGTTTATGCAAGTGTAGCACCTTTCAAGAACTTCAGCCAGTGAAGTATGTTTCAGGGATTTCTACCCACTTTTATTGAAAAGTAAATTTCAAAAACCCACAAAAGGTTACCCTGACAGGAGTTTTTAGCATCACAACAAAAAATAGAAATTGTCCAGCCTCCTGGCTATCTGGAATTCCTAGTCCTAGAGCTTGTCTCTGCACAGACTCATCATGTTATCTCATTCAGCCTTTTGACAAACAGGCTCCTCTTTCAATTGACAGCCTGGACAGATAGTCTCTCCTTGAGGTCCATGTAGACACTTTCCTAGGGCCTGGTCACACATGCTGCTTGTGCAACAACTTGTCTCCAGGGGAAGGAGCCCTGAACCATAGACATCCCTAGACTAAAAGGGCAGTGTGCACCAACACTATCTGGTTTCCTGTAAAATGTTAAACCAATCAAGGAGTCACCAATTCTGAAAAACTTGTTTTCTCCACTCAGAACAAACATCTCAGAACCCCTCAACCTGCATTAGTGAGAACCCTGGGTGACATCTAACCCTTCTGACACCGTGATAAGGCGCAGTACTTTCATAAAAAATAACCGAAAAAATAAGTCCATAGCAGAAATGTAAAAATTACCCATAAAGGATAGACAGGTGCAAGTGCTAAAATTGAACCCATGCTGTTCTCAGCCGGGACAAAATTAAAAAGAGGCCCGCTTTAATGCTGGCCCCTGAAAAAGCCTATACGTCCAGGCCACTCAGGTCACCTGAAATAGCAAGGAGAAAGAGTCTCATGTAGGCTCCAAGTCCTAGAAAACCTGACTTTTTCCTTGACCTCACCACCTTTATCTCCATACCTCCACAGGTCAATAACTCAAGAAGAATATGGGGATACAGCAAGTTAGCAACCAGCATTTTAGGAAAGAGGATAGCAGAGGCAGCATATGTATTTCTCTCACAATAGCACTCTTGGACACAACTTGACTGTCCACTATGCTGTTCTATTTAACCTCTTGGCGCTAGCACCTCCCAGCCCTTTAAGAGGTTTAGGATGTCGGGAGGCGGGGTCTATGATCATGTGACCGCCATGATTGGCGGTCACGGTGGCCACGTGATCAAAAAGCACAAGTAGCAATTGGGAACTTTCCATTAGCTGCCAGTAACTGTCCCGGGAGTGCGCAGAACACGCGTTCTTGGCACAGCTGTATTTACACAAATTCACGCAAATATACAGCTGCTTGGCACCAAGGCCCACCCTATGAGAGGGGTTAAGATAGAACTATAGGCAAAACTTTTTTCATTTTGGATAGAGCAAGGGAGGGTTATAACCCCTGTCAGATCTTTTTTTTGCAATCTTTGTATCATTTCAGAGATTTCCCTTCATCTCCTGTCCCATAGCCAAACAGGAAGTGAGAGGAAATCTCTTCAAATTAAGGGAATCCCTTGGGGACCCACAGGTCACCAGAATTCCTGCCCCATTGGAAGATTTCCCCTCTATTACTTTTCTGGGGACAACCCAAAATTTGGGATTTTCTTTTATTTTCACTTTGAATGATAATGGTAAACAGAACAAATAGAGAAAATAAATAGGGCACAGACAGCAATGAAATCTGACAGGTGTTCTCTTCATTTTATCCAAAGCTAAAAAAAAAAGCTTTGCCTTTAGCTATACTTTTTATTTTTTGATAAACTTGATGCAAGCCGGGGGAAACGCTACCACGTCATTAAGTCTGCCTGTACAATTGTACTATTTTTATTGCATATATGTACGCATTATGTACTGTTATGAATGTTCAGGTACAAAAATGATTGACACAACTCATTTTTCTTCTTTTCTGTACATTTTGTGTATTCTTATGTATTATAAAACCTTAATAAAAAAATACATTACCTACAAAGAAAAATAAATGGGATATTGTAGGAGGCAATATCAGGTAGTTGAGACGTTGGAAGAGCTGATTACTAAACCTGGAGATTTTTCTTTTTACTGGCAATGTCTGAACATTGCTCCAATCAGCAGTGTCCCTAAGCAGTGTTGTTTATTGGAGCAGTGTGCAGGGGTGGTGTGTTGAAACATTTGAGATCCATGCCACTGCTTGGGTGACAATACCTCATAACGTGCCTTGTGACAAGGGAGGTGGGGTGGCAAATTTCCCTTATCTGAACCCCTTTATAAAATAAGTCCCACTGTTCTAGAACGTTTTAATTGATCACATGACATTCCACAATTTTCCCAAACATCACATAATTCATGTTTTCCTGCCCATTCTGATTTTGAATTCTTAAAGGGACCTTACCCTTGTTTAAACAACCAGAGAGAGGGGCGGCCGCATGCTCATGCTGTGGGGTGCCCTCCTATGTCATTTGCATAAGAATAAGTATCTGACTCTCCAGGGTATTTTAACCTTTGCTACAACATTTAGGAACTAAATAAAAAAACTAAATGAGCAGCATATTTATTACTGCATATACAGCCTAAATTCACTACAGTATAGTAATAAATATAGAGGGTTTAATTGGGCTTTATGCCATATACTACTTGAATCTCATCTTCAAATCAGTGACATATTTAGCAAAAATTATGCCCTGCGTGGTCAGCTTTAGTTATTTCATAAAAAGAAAGAAAATACCGCACAGTACATTTTTATATTTAATTTAACCATCTGAGCCATGTTAAATACATGTACATTTAGAGAGTGAAAAATAATTTACTTTCACCTTTACCATTTAAAGTAAGTGGAGCTCACGTGACTCCAGACTAGAAATAGTAATAAAGAATGGTGGTGTACAAATCACAGTATTACCATGCAAAACAGGAAAATATGCAGAAATTGTACATTACATTTGCCTTCAGAAAGTTATAAGCATTTCAAATAGGAATGTTATAGTACTGAAGAAGGAGAACAGGGTAAATTACTCACTGACATATGGCAGCCTTTTATATGCAAATAATGGGGTCATTGGCTCACATGAAATATCCTTTGTTGTTTTGACTTAACTCCCCTATCAATTATATAAAGTCAAGCTTGGAGTACAACCCACTCATACTCATCCAATGATTCTTACTGTATATTGAGAGCATGAAGATCTCTGCAATGGAAAAACTCATACAAGATTATTCAATATAAGTAATTTGTGAACCTTTATAGTAGCTGTGTATTGTCCAAGACCCTTGAACTGGTTGTTTCACCAATTATACTAATATGGTTGATGACAGTCCTCTCCTTAATCTGTGTCCTCCAGCTCATTGCCACTACTTCCAGTTATCATGTATTGTTGTACCCCATTGGTCGTAGTTACCAACACTGCAACAAAACAGCCATGTTTGTGAAGGTTTTCACATTTAACAGGACTTGTTTAGTTGAAGATATTTTACCTCTCATCCAGGTGGCTTCCACAGTTCAAATGAGTGTCAACAAAAAAATTCTAGCATTTATACTCCCATTAATGGGCACGTCACATTGTCACCTTGTTTCACCACTCATCCAAAGGCTTCCATAGATCACGTGGCCTATTTAAGTAATTTACTTATGGGGCCTATTTATAAAAAATATCACAGTGTGAATGTCTCAAGCTTTCGCACAGTGACCATGAGTAATTCCCTTATTTTGCCAAATATGTTTATTTCACCAGCTCCATCTAGTGGCTATTATGTGGTAATTTCCTGAAATAGCTCAATCAGGAAAATGCAGCATTATGACCACTAGATAGAACTGATGATAATTGGAAATAAACATATTAGGCAAAATACAGAGCTGTGTGATTACTTGAGGTATTTGTACAGCAAATGTTTTAAAAATAGACCCCTATGTCTATGTATTTGACGCTCTAATATTGGCACAATGGTGTAGTGCAGGGATATGCAATTAACGGACCTCCAGATGTTGCAGAACTACAAGTCCCATGAGGCATAGCAAGACCCTGACAGCCACAAGCATGACACCCAGAGGCAGAGGCATGATGGCACTTGTAGTTTTGCAACAGCTGGAGGTCCACTAATTGCTTATCCCTGTTGTAGTGGCTAGCACTTTCGCCTAGCAGCATCCCAATGAATCCCAACCATGACACTACCTGCATGGAGTTTGCAAGTTCTCCCTGTGCCTGCGTGAGTTTCCTCTGGTTTCCTCCCACACTCCAAAGACATGCTGGTAGGTAAATTAGATCCTGTCTAAATTGGTCCTAGTATGTGTATGAATGTGAGTTATGGACCTTGAGGGTAGGGACTGATGTGAATGTACAATGTATATGTAATGTGCTGCATAAATTGACGTCGCTATATAAGTACCTGAAATAAATATCAATGCAAGTGATTTACTTAGTTCAGTTGAGTGTTGGAAACATACCTCAGAAATAATATTCACATGGGCAAGCTGACCAGCCTAATTCAAACACACTAGTGTCAATCAGATACTGATTGTCCAAGATCATTACTAAACCATTACCATTAACAATTTCCCATGCCTTCAGTAATGCCCCTGGCCAATAACTATTTGCCCTGACACATTTCATGGCACCATGGTGATTGGATTAAACTGACTGAGTTGCCCATGTGAGTATAAATGCTAGAATATGTTGCTTACACTAATTTGAACTGACTAAGCTACTTAAATATGTAGGTAAAACTTTTGAAATATTTAATAATAAGTCCAGTTGAATGTAACTAACTACTGCCAGCTATACCAATAACAACCAAATCCAATATAGATTCCAATTGGAATTGGCTACTTTAAGAAATTTGCAATGTAGTAAAATAATATACAAGTGCTCACAGCACCAATTAAAAAATTAAAATGTTATAAAATTAAAAAACAATATTGCAAAACATGGAAAAAACAAATTTGCGCTGTGAGGGCAGTGGTCACAAAGCATTACCTTCCACTTAACATAATAAATTCTTTAAACACTATAAAAATAACTAGTAGACAAAACTATATTAAGTCAAAATGCTGGCACTGCTAAAAATTTTAGTCTGATAAGTCTTACCTCTTGCCATTCACAACACCAAGCTGTGTTGAACCTGTTTTATTTTACTATCCAGTAACTTACCTATTTACCTAACTATATGAAATATACAGTATCTCACAAAAGTGAGTACACCCCTCACATTTTTGTAAATATTATATCTTTTCATGTGAAAACACTGAAGAAATGACACTCTGTATAGTAGCTCATGAATATTTGTGCCTCAGCATTCCCCACCCACCTATGCAAACTCGGGTAAGCGTATTGTTCGTGGCTTCTCTATCTTTAATTGTGATTAGCCCTTTGCTCATAGCCCTATGAGCCTGATGTTTTTATTAATTTCCTCAGATTGGTCGGTCTTTATACTTGTTCTAAGTGGACACATCGATACACCACACGAATCATAAAGGGATTCTTTCTCTTATGACTCTATTAAGGTACTTACTAGGGACGGGCCCCTGTTCGGTTCGCACCAGAACTTTCGAACAGCGTGAAAGTTCAGACCCAAATAACAAACTTAATTAAAGCCAATGGGACCCGAACTTCAAAAATCAAAAGTGCCCATTTTGAAGGCTTATATGCAAGTAATTGGGCATACAATTGTTATAGGTGTTCGGGTCCTGCCCTTGGGGACATGCATCAATGAAAAAAAAAGTTTGTGAAAAACGTAATTTTTAAAAAAGCAGTGATTTTTTGATTTTTAAAGTGAAAGCATAAAAATGAAAAATTCCTTCCTGTAAAGTGGCAGATCTGTACAATGTCTAGAATCTGCTGCAGCAATAATTGCATTTATAAAGCCTCAAAAAAATGACATTTTCCCTGAAAGCTACCTTTATTTTGCTCAGAAACAGTTGGGGAACCAGTATGATGAGGCCACAATGTAGTGCACTGGGAACAATATTAGAGACTTTTGGGATAAATTCTGGTGTCACTTTGACTTTGGATAGAAGTAACGGGTACAGAAAAATTGGGCTTTGGGCGTCAGTGGTGCCTTCACACCATAGGCCTATAGAAGTGCTCTTCATGAAAGCAAGACTTGACCTTGCTGTAAAATCTGCTGCAGATGTGCTGAAAAAGGCCCAGACAGGAGAGCTTTGGGAAGAGGGCCGGGAGATAACAGCTGCAAAATGTGATGAAATAGGGTAGTTGCTCTCTACCCTTTCTTGATGTCGGCCTCCTTGGGGTTGTACCGACTCACCTTCAGTTTCCTCCTCTGCTCTATCTGGTACCCAAGTCGCATCAGTGACCTCATCATCATCTCTATCTCCTCCATCTTCATCATCATCATTACCACTGAAGACCACTTGGCAATACGCTGTGGCTGGGGGAACATGAATTCCAATTTGTCTACCAGTGTTCTCCCCTCTCTCCAGGCTCATGTTCCTGTCATACTCAACCTCAGAACCAACATCGGAATCCAGTAATGGATGGACATTATCAAGGTGCAAGTGGCTGATGCTGTGGTCAAATAACTCAGCTGACTCTTCCATGGCTGATGTTGGGGCTATGTCAGGAATAGATGTGGACAAGGAGGCAGGTTTTTCCACTCTGGCAACTGCGGGGGACTGCACACTTGTCTCTGCTTGCATATGACAGAGGATGAGGAAGGTTTAGTAAGCCAGTCCACCACCTCCTCTGCATGCTGTGGCTGGATAGCACGGGCAAACTCACTAAACAGAGGAAATGATGCCCTGCCTGAGGACTGACCACCACGTCCACCTTTGCCTGTGGACACATTTTTTGCTGGCCCTCTTACAGTGCCAAGGGAACGTTTTCCTCTCCTTGTTGACCTCCCAGACATTATTGGGAGGGAGGGAGCGGTGCTTATTAGCAAATGTAAAGAAGTGGAAATCTGTACGTAGATGCACTTTAATCAATATAAAGTGGAGTTTGGTGCACTTTAGTTTGAGTACTCACACTACACAGACACACTCCAGGGATACACTATAATATACTGCAATATAATGCGTGAAACATACAGTGACGCACAGAGCTATATGGCGTTAAACTGGCAGTAACGCACAGAGAAGTAAATGGCGTTAAACTGGCAGTAACGCACACAGAAGTAAATGGCGTTAAACTGGCAGTAACGCACAAAACTATATGCCATTAAACTGGCAGTAACGAACACAGAACTATATGGTGTTTTACCTTCAAGTAATGCACACAGAACTATATGGCGTTAAACTGGCAGTAACGCACACAGAAGTGAATGGGGTTACACCGGCAGTAATGCACAAAACTATATCATGTTAAACTGGCAGTAGGACACACAGAACTATATGGTGTTAAACTGGCAGTAACGCACGCAGAACTATATGGCATTAAACTGGCAGCAATGCACACAGAAGTAAATGGCGTTAAACTTTCAGTAACGCAATCAAATATACGGTGTTCACCTGTCACTACACTGACACTATCTGAACTGTCCCTACTCGAGCTATACACTAATGTAAAGATTAGTGACACGGTCTCACTACACTACACTGAAACCATCTGAGCTGTCCCTACTCTACATATACACTAAAGTATGTATGAATTACACGGTCTCACTACACTACACTGAAACTATCTGAGCTATCCCTACTCTAACTGCACACTATGCAAAGCTGGATGATGGTCCTCCTCACTACACCCCCCCTATTCCTAGACTGGCACTAAACTAATATTCTACACTGACAATTGAAGCACAATAGCACAGTATAGCACACTAACTAACTAATAGCATGGAAAAGAGCCCTGTTCTATCTCTCTCCAGCCAAATTCACTCTGAAAATGGCTGCCATTGAAAGAATACTTTTATACTATGGGGCGGGAATGAGCCATGATTGGATAAAGTCAGGATGACAGTGTCCAATCATGACTCTGACAGAGCTGTGCCCTGATTGGCTGAAGCTTTCACTGCCAATCAGGGCTTGAAATGCACTGTTCAGCGTTGCAAAGCATTGTGGTCAGTTCAGGGTCGAACGTCTCATTTGTTCGGCTACTCGCCGACCGCCCGAACAGCGAAAGTTCGGCCCGAACCTATGCTCGGCCCAAACCATTCGCCCATCCCTAGTATTTACCACGCTTATAAAGCCTATTATGATAGGGGCCATTAACTAATAACTGTTATCATCACTTATATTTTGTATATATATTTTTTTATTTATAGTCAATACCAACTTACAAAGTCTGCCTGCTTTCTCCTAATATCCAAAGTGTCCTCCCCCCTGAGTGCTCTCTGGAGAACAGACAGACATATGTAAGCCTCTCAGATAAGCTTGTTTTCACTGTATCTTTGATTAATACATGTTTATGTAACCATTGCAATGAAAATTATGTATTGATATATGTATATTTCTTCATTCGTGTTTAAGAAATTTCAGCCTATGATTTGAAGGGCCCTGAAAAAGCTCAACAGCGAAACGCGTTGACCTACTGCAAATCAACTTCTCACATTTGACAATTGTTTGGTACAATGTATCATGTATCTTGTGCAAAGTAGTTTAATATAGTTGTAGGCTGTATCTCCTTTCTAGTCTTGGGGTAGTTATCTACTTGGACACCCCAAGAATACATGGAACATGTTTCATGTCATTGTTTTATGAACAATGTAATTTTATTATAAATTGCTATCTCTACTCTCGTGGTGTGCCCTTAAAGTCCACTATTTTGGAGGTTCTTCTTCTGGCTCCTTTTTTCATAGTGAGTATATAGCTTGTATAACAGTGTAAATTTGCTGTCTCCTCAAAATAACTCAACACACAGCATTAATGTCTAAACCGCTGGCAACAAAAATTAGTACATCCCTAAGTGAAAATGTCCAAATTGGGCCCAATTAGCCATTTTCCCTCCCCGTTGTCCTGTGACTCATTAGTGTTACAAGGTTTCAGGTGTGAATGGGGAGCGGGTGTGTTCAATTTGGTGTTATCGCTCTCACTCTCTCATACTGGTCACTGGAAGTTCAACATGGCACCTCATGGCAAAGAACTCTGAAGATCTGAAAAAAGGAATTGTTGCTCTACATAAAGATGGCCTAGGCTAGCATGGTGGGCAAGACCATACTGCGGTTTAGCAGGACAGGTTCCACTCAGAACAGGCCTCGCCATGGTCAACCAAAGAAGTTGAGTGCACGTGCTCTGCGTCATATCCAGAAGTTGTCTTTGGGAAATACACGTATGAGTGCTGCCAGCATTGCTGCAGAGGTTGAAGGGGCAGGTTGGGGTCAGCCTGTCAGTGCTCAGACCATATGCCACACACTGCATCAAATTGGTTTGCATGGCTGTCATCCCAGAAGGAGGCCTACATGTAATGTGACATACTGAAGCAGACCATGATCCCCTCCCTTCGGAGACTGGGCCACAGTATTCCAACATAATGACCCCAAACACACCTCCAAGATGACCACTGCCTTGCTAAAGAAACTGAGGGTAAAGGTAATGGACTGGGCAAGCATGTCTCCAGACCTAAACTCTATTGAGCATCTGTGGGGCATCTGCAAATGGAAGGTGGAGGAGTGCAAGGTTTCTAACATCCACCAGCTCCACAATGTCATCATGGAGGAGTGCAAGTGGACTCCAGTGGCAACCTGTGAAGCACTGGTGAACTCCAGGCCCAAGAAGGTATGTGCGTTTATGTCATCGGAGCACATATGTGCATTTGTCATTGGAGCACATATGTGCATTTGTCATTGGAGCAATTATGTGAATTTATGTAATCAGAGCACATATGTGCGTTTATGTCTTCCGAGCACATATATGCGTTTGTCATTAGAGCACATATGTGTGTTTATGTCATCGGGGCACATATATGCAGAGCGGGGATCATTATAAGACATTGGAGGGACAGCGAGGTACAGAGCATCTTATAATGATCTTGTATCTTGTGTATGGATTCCCCTGCTCCCTGCCAGCTCTGCCCCCCCCCCCCCTGCCACAGCCGCTACCCGCCAGCTATCTCTTATTGCAGGGCAGGATCATAACGACACACCAGCTGGGGACAGAGCGTTGAATCCCCGGGCGGTGACAGGTCTTGTACCTTGTGTATAAATCCCTGATCGCTGTAATGTTCCTGCCCCTTGGACCAGCATTGGACCAGTGTGCTGTCAATCACTATGCCGGTCTAAGGGGCAGGAACATTACAGCGATCGGGGATTCATACACAAGATACAAGACCTCTCACTGCCCAGGGATTCCCTCCTCTGTCCCTGGCCGGTGTGTTGTTATGATCCCACCCTGCAGTAAGAGATAGTGGGCGGATAGCGGCGGCGGGTGCAGCGCAGGGGGGGGGGGCAGTGCTGGCAGGGAGCAGGGGAGGAGGAGGAGGAAACCACCTCAATGGGGGGTTGTGAGACCCCCTTTGCCCACTGAATCAAGGGAGTTCATCCCGGCTGCGGCTTCTAGAGAACTACAAGTGGGCGTGTCAGACCATTGCCTGCCAGTACAGAACGGAGAATGGCCAGCGGTCTTGCAAACAGGATGTCACAGGGGAATAACGGTTTTTCAGCAAATTCAGCAGGCTACTACAGAGGAACTACAGAGCTCAGCAGAAGATGGCTGGCATAGCTGGTGAAGGTAGGAGATCAGCAACAAGGACATGGAAAAAAAAATTATGATCAGCACACTCCGTATCTTAACAATGCCTTATGTGCTACCTATTAATAATAATGTACTGTATTTTAACAGAGTCAGTGTGAATTGTACTTTGGTTAATATATAGAAGAAATGGAAACACTGCGTTGTTTCAGTATGCAAATAGTCACATGCATTTGACCAGTGGAATAGTGGTGACACATACTAGAGAAGGGACCCGTACCAATAATAGGTTTGGAGTTTTTTTTACATGTCTATCACTGTTGCCTCCTACCTGTTTTTTGCCTTTTTGCTAGATAGACTCCTAGCCAATGTCCATCTCCACTAAAAGTTCTCTGTAAATCCAAACACTGTGTTGCTAGATGAATGCCATATAGTGCTCAAATAAATTTCTCCCTGATCCTCAAAAGTGCTCTATCACATGCCGATAATTATTACACTCACCAGACAAATTAATTCAGCAAGCCCTCAGTATACACCACAATTGAATAGGTAGTTTCAAGTATGTAAACTAATGGGGTGGGCTTCAAGAAAATGGTGGTGATCCTGCTTTCGGTCCTGCCTTAGGGCATTTCCTCCAATCAGGGTATGGACTCATAATACACACACCCTATTTTCACTGTTTTATGACACTTGAGGACCCTGGGCTGGGGCTGCTGGGCGATGGTTACAGGAAGGAAGGGTAAGTTTAGCTTGGGAAGTAGTGGGTTTTTCTGAGCAGTAATGAAGGTGAGACTTGGGTTTACTGCTTGGACTTTTTGCTTAATCTGGTGTGTCCTGTGCTCTGCCTTCAGGAATACTGTGTATATAAGAAGAAGCCTGCCTGAGGCTCTGCCTTGGCATTTTGCTTGGAGAACTGCATGAATAGAGAGACCAGTTGTGGGCGGGGCAATTTGCAGAGCATGTGGGGATGTCTTTCGCTGTGCATGTGCTCATCAATGCCAAAAACAGGCTGGGACTATGGTTATGTGGGAATCTCTGTTCCCCAACTTAGAGATGAGCCGTGTCACAGTGTGCAGCAACAAAAGTATAAAGTTCCTCTGAAAAGCACTGTTCTGTATCAATACGCACTGTTTCCTAATGTATGTTGCATTTAGGAGGGACATCACTGAGCTCGTGCCATCTCCACCAGTCCAGCGTATCACTCCCATTGACAGAATGGGGTCCTGCAATGTACATAGCTTGGACGTCATGCATGCACTTGTTAACAGTTTCTGTCCCGTACCATGTGACCAGGCTACGGGTCTCCATAACCCAGATTCGGTCCCTGTTGCTACTGGGAAAATGATTGCTGGTGGGGGAGTCAGATTACAAACCACCTCGCTGCCAAAGGACCCATCACCTATACCAGGTACCATGCTTCACAACTGGCTGCAATGTACCTTATGCTAGTTCTTGGTTACCCATAGCAATTACATTACTCCTGTTGCTTTTCTGAGTAGACCTGTTGTAGTGGCTTTGCTTCGTACCCCATATTTACTCTATTGACCCTTTTCTTTTGATACACCAGGAACCATCATGCATCCCTTTACATGACTCCAGACCAGGCTCAGAACAGTTGATGCAACTTTATTTAAAAGTCTTGGCAGTACAGTTCAGCATGAACAATAACCTTATCATGTCCTTGACTATCTTTACTAGGCTGCTCAGGCATACCTCAAAAAGGTAGTAGTCCATTGTAAGCGTTCTCCAAGTCTTGGACAATCTCCAGGTTCCCGGTGCCTCAGACAGACTGCAAGGTGCTGCAGTCCCCTTCCACAGTGATCACACCTTCTCTCTTGAGCAGGCCGCCGGACAAGGACCTCAAACCCAGCCGTCCTTCTTACTTATATCACAGGGGGCAGGCTGGATCCAAAAAGCCCTCGAACATCATCACACTTGTTAACTCTCCCCCCGCCACTGTCTAAGCTAACAATTCTGTAGGCAATCTGTCTACAGGCTGATAGATCACTGCACCCAATATGTTACCTGTTCATAATGAGCCTGTCTTGTTGTGGACCACTAGACCTGAGTAAGGACTGCAAAGCAAATTGTTATCTGTGTATGGAGGACATATTGTTCTTTAGAGGGACTACTGCTCCAGCAGCGTAAGAACTTTAAGTGTTTTGCTGGACAACCTCTGCCCCTCTGTACTAATTATTTCCATAAAGCAGACTTTTAATGCAGAGATATGCCTTAACCTACGAGGAGACTTGCTGAGACTTCCTACACAACCCTTTAGGGATCAACTCCTCTGGATTCAAGGGAAGCCTATGATGAGAAATTCCAGTCCAAGTGCAAGTTCTTCACCCATTGGAGAGATCTCACCAACTGAGACTATATATGAGCTCATAAGGAAGTTTGGGCTTTAAATGGGTGAATACAGCTCTTGTGCAGGAATGAGGTCTGGGTTCTACTCTACCATGGGTTCAAGGTGAAACATATAGGTTTGAGGATTGTGATCCAAGGAACTAATGCTCAAACCCCACTTCCTGAGTTTTTCCTAACCATAATGCCATAATGCACTGCAAGGGCCTTTAAACACAATGTATTGGAAGCTGACAAACCACATAGGGTAAAATTAGAGTCTATTTCGAAACTATAATTCAGATTGTTTTTTGGATATTGAACCACTTTGCTGCCTTTTTGTTCTTTTTTTGTGGACGTCTTTGTGAAAAATGTATTTATTTTATGGTTAATTTAAGGTCAGCGGTCACGTTTAGTTTCCTGCCCTGAACCAAACTGGAGCAAACTTTTTTTCATTATTTTATGTTGATGTTGATTTTAGGTTAAACTGCTTTATGTGAGACAAGGCTTTCCATACAAAGTGCACTTTTGTTTCAGGGGATTTTATTTGGGGGTTTACATTTCTTAAATTTTTAAATTAAATCCTTACCTATGCTGTTTGTCCCCTCCTGGACAGTTTTTATGTCTGTGCCATCTGTGGCCTCTTGATACTCAAACAGTAGTAAAACACCCGCACGTGGACACTCTGCCTTTAATACATTTTGGGCCATTCTCATTACAAAAGTCTTGTTGGTGGTATATTTTAAATGATCTGTGGTCTCTTAAACCTTAATTAGAGTCTGACTGAAATTGGCCAACAGTAGGAAATTTTTGCATCAGCAAGAATGGAACTAACCTCACCAAACTACTGGCCAAATTGTATCTGCTAGTCAAAGGGGGCCATTACTACTTTAAAAAAATAGGTTTTGATGCTATAGTATTGCTCGAACACATTCAATCACAACAGTCATCAAAGCAACAACATTATACATCACTAAGGGATCCCTGGACCCCTCTAGTGATGTATATTAATAATGTAATAACAAATATATCAAGTTTAATCCCAGAGTCATATAATGTTTAAAAATAAAAGTGAAAGTACACTTTTATGTTAAAAAAAGAAGAAAAAAACATACACTATGTTGTCAACAGTATTGGGGTGCCTGCCTTTACACACACATAACCTTTGATGGCATCCCAGTCTTAAGCCTTGTACGCACTATGCAAATTTCAGACGACAGAACATCCTTTTTTTGTTGGATGCTAGTCTCATGTCAAAAGTCAAGAGCATACTAACGATATGAAAATTCGTTTTGTATGTATTTTTTTCGTTTCTGAGCATGCGCAGTTGTGATCTTGCGATTTTTTTTCTTAAGAAAACCATACTAATGATTCGAAAATCGGATGTTGAGTTGCCGTAAAAAAATGTTATAGTCTGCACAACCAGCTTTTGTCTGACGAAAAATCAAAATCGGCTGTTGAAAGGAGCACACTAACGGTAAGAATTTCAGACGATTGGCCATCGAACGAAATTTCCGTCTGAAATTTGCATCGTGTTTACGGGGCTTAAGTCCGTAGGGTTCAGTATTGAGTTGGCCCACCCTTTGCATCTATAACAGCTTCAACTCTTCTGGGAATGCTGTCCACAAAGTTTAGGAGTGTGTCTATGGGAATGTTTGACCATTCTTCCAGAAGCTCATTTATGAGGTCAGGCACTGATGTTGGATGAGAAGACCTAGCTCACAGTCTCTGCTCTAATTCATCCCAAAGGTATTCTATCAGGTTGAGTTCAGGACTCTATGCAGGACACTCAAGTTTCTCCACCCCAAACTCACTCATCCATGTCTTTATGGACCTTGCTTTGTGCACTGGTGCGCAGTCATGTTGGAGTAGGAAGGGGCCATCCCCAAACTGATCCCACAAAGATGGGTGCATGAAATTGTCCAAAATGTCTTGGTATGCTAATGCCTTAAAAGTTCCCTTCACTGGAACTAAGGGGCCAAGCCCAACCCCTGAAAAAAAACCCCACACCTTAATACCCTCATCCACCAAATTATTTGAATCAGTGCAAAAAGCAAGGTCCATAAAGACATGGATGAGCGAGTTTGAGGTGGAGGAACTTGACTGGCCTGCGCAGACTCCTGAACTCAACCCGATAGAACACCTTTGGGATGAATTAGAGCAGAGACTGCGAGTCAGGTCTTCTTGTCCATATCAGTGCCTGACCTCACAAATGCACTTCTGGAAGAATAGTCAAACATTCCCATAGACACACTCCTAAACCTTGTGGACAGCCTTCCCAGAAGAGTTGAAATTGTTATAGCTGCAAACATAGGCCAAGTCAATATTGAACCCTACGGACTAAAGACTCGTACACACGATGTGATTGTTGTACGACCACACGTCCATTTTTTTCTCAAAATCGTCTGTTCGTGATTTTGTCTAGTGTACTGACGGTAGTCAAATTATTGTTCAACAAAGCCGAACGTAGTGACACGTTAGGAGCGTATAAAGAGGAAGTTCAGGTGAATGTGAATTGTGAATTACGGACGCAGGTTTACGCGACCGAACACTTCCTGGATTCCGAACATGCTTGTTTGTATTTACAACTTTTGTTTGTCCAACTTCTGTACAGATGAGCCAGAAATCGGACGACGCCTTGTCAGCAGACAAAAGTTTTCTAGTTTTCTCATACAACTTCTGTTGGACGATAATTCCAACTCGGCTGTCGAATGGAGCATACTAACGGTCGGATTATTGTACAACAGGCTGTTGTATGACATTTTTTGGCAGATAATTGTACTGTGTGTACGGGCCTTAAGACTGGAATTTTATTAAAGTTCATGTGCGTGTAAAGGCAAGTGTCCCAATACTTTTAACAATATAGTATATATAATATGTATTTTATCTGTGTATTTGTCTGGAGTTCTATTTTAGTATGAAAATTAAAAATAGTGTGGGGCATAATTTAATTTATACATTTAATAAGATATACAGTATAACATAAAATAAGAGTCAGTTCTAAATATCTAATAATAATCGTCATTACCCAGTACAAATCCCAACGCCTCTTATATTCTGTACAGTGCATACTTTTGCAGGGATAATTTTATAAGGGTAAACAAGATCAACAAAAACCCAGGATCATATTTTAAAATGTCTTCTAATAGATTATGGCACATTTTTTTGTAATGTATTTTAGATTTTTCTACTTGAAAATGTGCATTCTAGAGATTGTAATAGATATTTTCTGAATCAGAGAAAATCAATACTATGAACTCTTGACAAAAGGTTGCAATCAATTCTTTATACTCCCTGGTGAAACCCTTTTTCCCAGAGCTCAAATCCATTCACATGTTTGCATGGAATAGATGTCATTAATGATAAAGCAAGAATCCATTATTCCTAATTAATCTCATATGACAAGAAAACAGATTGAATTAATCATAGTTTGTGCTATTTTTCTGTTTGATACTTCACCAACTCTTTTGTGACAATAAGAGTGAATTTATCAAGATGACAGCTTTTCACATTCAGAAAGCGATTCATTTTGACCAACTTTAATGTCAAAGATCAGGTCGCGAAAGGTCTACTTAATAGCAATTTAACACAGAAGGGTGGTTATTGGCAATATATATATAAATGCATAAATTAAGTAAAAAAGTACAAAGCAAGTTCTTAATTTATCTTTTGAGTAGAATACATTTGGATATGTAAATAAAAGTTGAGCATCTGTCTTTATGAACTTCTGTCTACCCGCAACCTTTCCTATGAATAAGTATTTGACATGTGGCATTGATGGATCTTTCAAATGAAGCTGTTTGAAGCTAAAGCATCTGGGTCGTTTGAGAGTTTTTTCTTTGTGTATTATTCCCATGCATGGATTTAATTCATGCATTTTTGTATATATAACCATGAGGAGAAACTCAGTTCCAATAAAAAAAGAGATTTTGATATTGCTATAATAATAATAATAATAATATAAAAAACCATATGATTATTTTGGATGTGGCTACTATCTCATATAAATTATGATCTCTAACATTTTAAGGTACCTTTTTTGTATTATACCAGTTTATATTCCAGGCAACAGTAGTCCATGAGGCTGCATTCACACAGGGGCGACTTGCGATCCGATTTGAGTTGTCTCAAGTCGCCCCAAGTCACTTGACATCTGAAATCCCATTGAAGTGAATGGGAGCCGTCTTAATATACACTACTGAAGTCGCTCCGACTTCAAGGCGACTTCAGAAAAAGGTTTCCTGTACTACTTGGAGATGACTTCTATCCGACTTGTGCCCATAGGATTCAATAGAAGTCACCTCTAAGTCGGATCCCCCATCTAAATACAAGCGACTTTGTAGTGTAAAAGAATAGAATTTATTTGGGGCAGCCCCCTCCCTCCCTTGTCTGATTAGCCACAGGCAAAGTCGCCTGCATAAGTCGTGTTGTACGTTGCCTGAAGTCGCCCTGAAAGTTGAGCTGAAATCACCTAGCAAAGTCGTGCTGAAGTCAGGTCACCCCTGTGTGAATGCAGCCCGAATAGCAGTATATACAGTCAGGTCCATAAATATTGGGACATCGACACAATTGTAATCTTTTTGGCTCTATACACTACCACAATGGATTTGAAATGAAACGAACAAGATGTGCGTTAACTGCAGACTTTCAGCTTTAATTTGAGGGTATTTACATCCAAATCAGGTGAATGGTGTAGGAATTACAACAGTTTGTATATGTGTCTCCCTCTTTTTAAGGGACCAAAAGTAATGGGACAGATGAACAATCATAAATCAAAGTTTCACTTTTTAAAACTTGGCTGCAAATCCTTTGCAGTCAATTACAGCCTGAAGTCTGGAACGCATAGACATCACCAGACGCTGGGTTTCATCCCTATTGATGCTCTGCCAGGCCTCTACTGCAACTGTCTTCAGTTCCTGCTTGTTCTTGGGGCATTTTCCCTTCAGTTTTGTCTTCAGCAAGTGAAATGCATGCTCTATCGGTTTCAGGTCAGGTGATTGACTTGGCCATTGCATAACATTCCACTTCTTTCCCTTAAAAAACTCTTTGGTTGCTTTCGCAGTATGCTTCGGGTCATTGTCCATCTGCACTGTGAAGCGCCGTCCAATGAGTTCTGAAGCATTTGGCTGAATATGAGCAGATAATATTGCCCGCAACACTTCAGAATTCATCTTGCTGCTTTTGTCAGCAGTCACATCATCAATAAATACAAGAGAACCAGTTCCTTTGGCAGCCATACATGTCCACACCATGACACTACCACCACAATGCTTCACTGATGAGGTGGTATGCTTTGGATTATGAGCAGTTTCTCTCCTTCTCCATGCTCTTCTCTTCCCATCACTCTGGTACAAGTTGATCTTGGTCTCATCTGTCCATTGGATGTTGTTCCAGAACTGTGAAGGCTTTTTTAAATGTTGTTTGGCAAACTCGAATCTGGCCTTACTGTTTTTGAGGCTCATCAATGGTTTACATCTTGTGGTGAACCCTCTGTATTCACTCTGGTGAAGTCTTCTCTTGACTGTTGACTTTAACACACATACACCTACTGTACATTTATTTTCAGATGTACATGCATATCAGATAGCACTGAGGAATCCTTGACTGAAAGCAAATATCCTTTTTTAAATCACATTAAATATATTATCTTTATAAGGTATATGAATGAATAGATTACTTGGAAGGACTGCTTGATTATCAAGTATGCCTGATAGGCGCCAAAGCTTCAGAAGGATAACATGATTTGTTCATGGTCTCAGCAAATTGACATCAGCATTGAAATTGTGCCCCCCAGTAGGATTTGGCATCACTGTTTCCCATCCAAAGGTCTTAACCTTGAATGCCATTTCATTCTAATAGATCTATTGCATGCAAAAACCACTTGGGAGCAAGAAACAGTTTGCTAATAATAAATAAATAGTTTAGCTTCCAAAGCCAACAACAGCTATTCAGATTAATGTACAATAGGCTTATTCAAAAATGTGCCTTTTTAAAACAGGAAATTTTAAGCATGTTTTGCAAACCCTACAAGGAATGTAATAAATATTTGCTAACCAGAGTCTGAATACTAGAATTTTCAACCGTCGATATTCAATAAAGACTTTGTGAGTCATTACCAAATGCTAAAATGATTCAGCAAATATACAAAACATAGGATTACATATTCTAGCCCTAGTTGAAAGACTAGCCTGTTCTTAGGTGGATTACTACATTTAGAATAATTCACTATTATTAAATAAAATAATATTGAAAATAGAATAGGTACATAGTAGATAAATTGTAATGTAATATTTTAGTACCAAAACAGAAATGAAAATGTCTGGAGGGATTTTATGTATTCACTGAAGCAAAACTGATGTCCTTTTTCCCCACAAATAGAGCTTTCTTTTGGTGGTATTTGATCACCTCTGTGGTTTTTATTTTTTGCGCTATAAACAAAAAAAAGACAAAACTAAATTTTTTACTTTTTGCTATAATAAATATCCAAAAAAAAATGTAAAAAAACAAAATTCTTCCTCAGTTTAGGCCAATATGTATTCTTCTACATATTTTTCGTTAAAAATATCCCAATTAGCGTATATTGATTGGTTTGCGCAAAAGTTATAGTGTCTACAAAATAGGGGATAGATTTATGGCATTTTTATTATTATTATTTTTTTTTATTAGTAATGGCGGTGATCTACAATTTTTAGGGGGGCTATGACATTGTGCCAGGCAGATCAGACACTTTTTTGGGACCAGTGACATTTATACAGCGATCAGATAAAAATGCACTGATTACTGTTTAAATGACACTGGCAGGGAAGGGGTTAACACTAGGAGGTAATCAAAGAGTTAAATGTTCCCTAGGGAGGTGCTTTCTAACTGTATGGGGGCTGGGCTGACTGGGAGAACAACTAATTACAAGGAACAGCCAATCACTCTGAACTCCCCTGACAGAATGGGGATCTGCTTTGTTTACACTGGCAGATCCCCGCTCTGCCACTCTCTGGAGCGATCGCGGGTGGCTGAAAGACATCAAGTCCGTTGGACCCACTGATTGGTTCCCCACTAGCGAATGGGCACACACACATGCCCACAGATCACTGTGTACGTGCCCGACATAGCCTACAGTGATTTGCGCAGCCGAGCCAACCTGCCGCTGTATAACTGTGACGGCTAGTCGGCAAGTGGTTAAATACAGCTAGTAATGGTGCCTGAAACCAGTATTTAAGTGATTTTCCTAAAATGCCACACAGACCCAAATAACACAGGCTAATGCCTGGTACACACGATGAGATTATTGGACAAATGATTGTCTGTTTTTTTACATGCTAATCTCATATCGAAAATGAAAAGTTTACTAAAGTGACGAATATTCTCGTACGGCAGACTAAAAATTCAGAAGTGATGTAATGTGTTGTAGTGTATTTATATTATATTTTCGAACAACACCTGTACCGAATAAATGAAAATCATATGATCCTTCTAGATTTTAAGCTCTAGCGAGCAGGGTCCTCTGATTCCTCCTATATTGATTTGTATTGTAATTGTACTGTCTGCCCCCATGTTGTAAAGCGCTGCGCAAACTGTTGGCACTATATAAATCCTGTATAATAAATATAATAATAATAATCTGAAATTGGCCTCATACCTTTTTATTTCTGCCAAGCAGACCATTGCCCATGCCTGGAAGACCCCAGCTGTTACCTTCCTGGGGGTAAAAACCAGAATGACTGCTCTGATGTCAGGTATATTGAGGGAGTCACATGCAAAATTTTTGTAAATTTTGGAACCATGGATAAGTTATTCTTTCCTGTCCCTGCCCCCGACTAGCTATGGTGGATTTTAAACCTTGTTTGCATAGGTCCCGCATCTGTGATACTCGTCCTCTCTTATGGCCGCTCTCCTCTTCTTTCTTTCTCTTTTCTTCCCTTTCCCTGTTTCTTCCTTTCTTCCTTCATTCCTGATATGAAGGCTATCAATATAGATTGCTGTCCTCCAGGGAATAGCGTATTATAGCCTGTGATACTTGCCTAATTCCTAACTTGGTCCACTATAGTAATAGGCAAACCTTGGCTTGTTAGGATTCCTGAAGCTCCAATAAAAATATTGAACCAGAAAGTCATATGATCTGGAATTGTATGAGAAAAATTGTTGTGCTTGTCCGATCGGATAATATCAGATAAACTGCCATGATTGGCTCTCGAAAGCTGTGTACTGACGTTCAGATTATCGCACAATCATTATTATTATTATTATACAGGATTTATATAGCGCCAACAGTTTGCGCAGTGCTTTACAATATGAAGATCACTTTGAAAGCGGTATTTTTCGTACGATTTTCTGATTGTGTGTATGGACCATAAGAGGAAACCGGTATTATAAACTAATTAGGCACTATTGCACTGCATAATCCTGTGTAAACATGTTTCAGTCACTGGGCCTGGAGCTTAAGCTCTCTAGGAAGCCTAGTTGAGTACATGTGTACCTGACCTGTGTTGCAATCCTAAGTTATAGTGTAATAAGCAAACAGAATGCAGAGAGGAAACACAGGAAAAAAGAAATCATCAGCAGTAACTAGTGGTGTCACCTTTCTGACTCTGTAGTGTGGTGTGTGAATCACAAAAAAATGACAAAAAATGACAGATATTGTTGGATAAAACAACCTAAAAGAAATAACAAATTTGTATTTCAACTGTGTATTTAAAGTGATTGTAAATATTTGGGGTTTTTTTTAACCACATCAGTACTGGGCACGAAAACCCCCTTCCTGCCCAGGCCATTTTTCAGCTTTTAGCGCTATCACACTTTGAATGACAATTACTCAGTCATGCAACATTGTACCCATATTACATTTGTGTCCTTTTTTTCACACAAATAGAGCTTTCTTTTGGTGGTATTTAATCACTAGTGGGTTATTTATTTTTTGTGCTATAAATAAAAAAAAGTTTGAAAATTTTGTGAAAAAATGCATTTTCTTTGTTTCTGTTGTAAAATTTTGCAAATTAGTCATTTTTCTTCGTACATTTTGGCCAAAATTTATACTGCTACATATCTTTGGTAAAAATAACCCAAATAAGTGTATATTATTTGGTCCTTGTGTAAGTTATAGAGTCTACAAGCTATGGTGCCAATCATTGAAAATTGATCACACCTGATGTACTGACGGCCTATCTCATTTCTTGAGACCCTAACAAGCCAGGAAAGTACAAATACCCCCCAAATGACCCCTTTTTGGAAAGTAGACATTCCAAGGTATTTAGTAAGAGGCATGGTGAATTTTTTGAAGTTGTAATTTTTCCCCACAATTCTTTGCAAAATGAAGATTTTTTTTCTTTCTTTTTTTTCCACAAAATTGTCATTGTAACAGGTTATTTCTCACACACAGCATATGCATACCCCAAATTACACTGTTACTCCTCCTGAGTATGGTGATATCACATGTCTGAGACTTTTTCACAGCCTGGCCACATACAGAGGCCCAATATGCAGGGAGCACCGTCAGGTATTCTAGGGACATAAATTACACATCTACATGTCATGACGACCTATCACATTTTTGAAGGCCCTGGAGCACCAGGACAATGGAATTGCCCACAAAATGACCCCATTTTGGAAAGCAAACACCCCAACGTATAATCTATGAGGCATAATGAGTCTTTTGAACATGTCATTTTTTCCAGTAGTTTTTGGAAAATGTGGGAAAAAAATGACAACGCATTTTTTCCCACAAAGTTGTCCATTTATTTGATATTTCCAACACATAGAATGTACATAGCAAAAATGACACCCCAAAATACATTCTACTACTCCCCTCAAGTATGGCTATACCACACGTGTAAGACTTTTATACAGCCTGGCCACATACAGAGGCCCACCATTGAACTAGCACCTTCAGGCGTTCTACGAGCATAAATTGCACATCTCATTTCTCAACCACCTATTACACTTTTGAAGGTCCTGGAGCACCAGGACAATGGAATTGCCCACTGATGGGTGACACGCCACGGTCACTGATGGGTGACAGGTGACACGCCATGGTCACTGATGGGTGACAGGCCACGGTCAGTGATGAGTGGCATGCCACGGTCACTGATGGGTGATGGGTGACACCCCATGGTCACTGATGGGTGACACGCCACGGTCAGTGATGGGTGACGGGTGACAGGCCACGGTCAGTGATGCGTGATGGGTGACAGGCCACGGTCACTGATGGGTGACGGGTGACATGCCATGGTCACTGAAGGGTGACATGCCACGGTCACTGATCAGTGATGGGTGTCTGACGGTGGTCACTGATGGGTGACGGGTGACTGGTGGTGGTCTCTGATGGGTGACAGTGTCTAGCGGTGGTCACTGATGGGTGATGGGTGTCTGGCGGTGATCACTGATGGGTGCCGGGTGTCTGGCGGTGGTCACTGATGGGTAACAGGTTACTGGTGGTGGTCACTGATGGGTGATGGCAGTGGTTACTGATGGGTGACCAGCGGTGGTTACTGATGGGTGACCAGCGGTGGTCACTAATGGGTGACTGGTGTCTGGTGGTGGTCACTGATCTGTGACTGGTCACGGTCACTGATGGGTGATGTCTGGCGGTGGTCACTGATGGGTGACGGGTGACAGGCCAAGGTCAGTGATGGGTGACAGGCCACAATCAGTGATGGGTGACAGGCCACGGTCACTGATGTGTGACGGGTGACACGCCATGGTCAATGATGGGTGACGGGTGACACACCACGGTCACTGATGGGTGACGGATGACACCCCATGGTCACTGATGGGTGACACGCCACAGTCAGTGATGGGTGACGGGTGACAGGCCACAGTCACTAATGGGCATAGGCGTGTGAACATAGGGTGGCAGGTGTGCCTGGGCACACCCTAATCACCCTGTACTGTGCAGATTCGCCCTGCTGCCTGGCTGCAGAGAAATCTCTGTCCTCAGTCCCTTTCTTTGTCTCAAAAGTAAGACATCAGGGTTCTGTTTAGACCCCTGATTTTTCATCAAAGGCCCCCAGCAGGGCTCCTAAATAAAATTGTAAAAAATATAATAAAATATAATATTGTAAAAAATAATAAAAAAAATAAATTGTAAAAAAAAAATAAAATAAAATAAAAATAAACTACTGACACCGATCTTTGCCCTTCTGACATATATACACACACACTCATGTTTGTTTGCACTTTGTGGTGCACACCCTAATGCAATAGGCTGCGCACACCTATGCTGATGGGTGACATGCCATGATCACTGATGGGTGACAGGTGCACTTTATGATGGCAGTCTGATGACAGGTGCACTTTATGATGACAGGTGCACTTTATGGGGGCAGATGTGGTGACTATTGGGTGACAGGTGCATTGGGGGGCAGGAGTGATGTGAGAGGTGTGTTGGTGTTTTACACAGATCAGTAACTCACTGATCCTAGCTCTTCTCTCCTCACACTGGAAACTGTGTGAGAAGAGAAGAGCTGGTAACAGTGAGTTACCGCTCTGTTTACATTACATGTGATCGGCTGTGAGTAGATCACAGCCGATCACAAGGTAACAGCCGCCGGTTGGCGGCTGATACCAGTGTCGGTGACAGGCAGTGTCCCCTGGGAACACGCTGCCACCGAAACGCATGAGCAGCGTGCTCCCGATCACCGCCCGTGCAAATGGGGGCAGTACCATTTGTGATCAGCCATGACCAATGACTTTTCGCCCCCATCGGTGACGCAGTGTGTCCCGGGGACACGCCGCCACCGACAGAGCCGGGATGCGCGTGCCCAATCACGCGCAATCCCGGCTTAAAGGGGCGACGTCAGAATGAGAGCTGTACCGCTCCGCCGTCATTTGACGGTGGGCGGACAGCAAGTGGTTAAATAAAATAACAAACATGTTATAATTATTTCCTCTGTGCAAGGGTTTTGCACAGACTGGCCCCGATCCTCCTCTTCTGGGGACCCTGGCATTCCTGGCTTCTCCCCGCATCAAATGCCCCCACAGGAAAGCGCTTTCCTGGGAGCACTTGTGCAGGCGTGCTCCCAAGTCCTGCTGCTGCGTCCATTGACACAGACAGCAGGACTCAGCCCCTGCTCCCACGTCATTGGATTTGATTTACAGCAGCGGGAGCCAATGGCTGCGTTGCTATCAATCTATCCAATCATGAACCGAGACACCGGCTGGAGCAATTGGGCTCGTCCCCGGCGCTGAAAGACTGGGTTCAGGTAAGTAAAACGGGGCTCTAGGAGGCTGCTACACTAAAGGAGGTTTTTTACCTTAAGGTAAAAAACCCAGAGGGTTTACAACTCCTTTAACTGTCTAGCAGAAATTGATTATCATACATACCAACATTTCCAGTTCCACTGTAAGACTAGTGCAAATTAAGCTCAACAAAGGGCCATGTAAATTACGTGTTAGAACTCCCTAAACATGCATAGAAATATCTCAGCTGTGCTCCCTTTGCTACTGAAACCTAAGACAGTCCCTGGAAATCAATTACTGTTGGCTGATATGCCTCTTCACTTCCTAATTATGGTAGGGTAGGAACCCTTTTACTGTTCACACTAATTAGCAGTGTAACTGTATCTGTATGGCCACCAGATACCTCCAAAGCTGTAATGGTTCCTATGGACATGAATGATTGCCTTCGGCTAATTTCAGCTGTATCCTGCAACAAACCCCATGTCTATGGGCATCAGCAGAACTCCAGACATTGCATACATCCAAACAGACATTGCTAGCAGACCAAGCTTTGGGAGACAATGGTTGACCATGTTTGTATTTTTTAATGTCATTTAAGGTCAAATGATATAAGTATGAATATTTACAGAAATATCTGTCAAAATAGAGATTTATGTTGTTTGGTTTATAGTGCATGTCTGACCACTTTCTGATGTTTATATGTAAGTTAAAGTGTATCTAAATCCAAAAATAAAAGTGTAATATATTGCAGCTTACCAGTCTTTAGATGTGCTGGAAGAATTCAAGCTCACTCACCCTACTGTTTATGGAATGCAGAAACAGGACTACTGGGAACTCCTCCGGACCTACCGTCCATAGGGCAGTGGATGTTGTCAGTAGGGCATTGGACGATGTCAGTAGGCAGTGGACGGTGTCAGTAGGGCAGTGGACGGTGTCAGTAGGACAGTGGACATTGTCAGAAGGGCAGTGGACAGTATCAGTAGGGCATTGGACGATGTCAGTAGGCAGTGGACGGTGTCAGTAGGGCAGTGGACGGTGTCAGTAGGGCAGTGGACATTGTCAGTAGGGCAGTGGACAGTGTCAGCAGGACAGTGCACAGTGTCAGTAGTGCAGTGGACAGTGTCAGTAGGACAGTGGATGGTGTCAGCAGGGCAGTGGACACTGTCAGTAGCGCAGTGGACAGTGTCAGTAGGACAGTGGATGATGTCAGTAGGGCAATGGATGATGTCAGTAGGGCAGTGGATGGTGTCAGTAGGGCAGTGGACGGCGTCGGCAGGGCAGTGGATGGTGTCAGTAGGGCAGTGGATGGTGTCGGCAGGGTAGTGGACGGTGTCAGTAGGGCAGTGGATGGTGTCAGTAGGGCAGTGGACGGTGTCGGCAGGGCAGTGGACGGTGTCAGTAGGGCAGTGGATGGTGTCAGTTGGACAGTGGACGGTGTTAGTAGGGCAGTGAACGTGTCAGTAGGACAGTGGACAGTGTCAGAAGGGCAGTGGACAGTGTCAGTAGCGCAGTGGACAGTGTCAGTAGGACAGTGGACAGTGTCAGCAGGGCAGTGGACAGTGTCAGTAGCGCAGTGGACAGTGTCAGTAGGACAGTGGATGATGTCAGTAGGGCAATGGATGGTGTTAGCAGGGCAGTGGATGGTGTCAGTAGGGCAGTGGACGGTGTCGGCAGGGCAGTGGACGGTGTCGGCAGGGCAGTGGATGGTGTCAGTTGGACAGTGGACGGTGTTAGTAGGGCAGTGAACGTGTCAGTAGGACAGTGGACAGTGTCAG
>BLSH010228773.1:112385-123212 GCA_018402905.1 Glandirana rugosa | reverse complement strand
GTTCCACGCGTCTAAGGACAACGATACCGATTTGTCCCACTCAGATTACTATCAGTAAAGGAAGACATAAACTTAGTGAAAGAAGAAAAAAATTCTTTCATCTGAGATAAATCATTAGACTCACCCTGTTTAGCCATAGCAACAGGAATCTGCGCACCTTGACGTTCCATAGATGCTTTCGGTAAAGCCATCTCTGTCACACAGCCAAAGTTAGTGTCAGCACCTGTAAGAAAATCAGCTTCCAAAAGGTTAATCTTGTCAGACACAGTACAAGCATTATGAACAGAGCAATCATTAACAGGAATATCACACAGAAATCCACTCAAATGATCATTAAAATCACTTTCACTATTATTCAGTTTCTTTTTTCTTTTTTCACCTGACTTATGAGGTACTTGACCCCCAGGAGGTTCGAACCTGCGGGGCCTCTTGTGAAGCCTAGTAGATCTCCTTTCCGATGCAGAGACAACAGCCTTGGACCTGTCAGCTGAGACGTCAAGGAGGGGCCCAGCCGCCTCAATAGGCGGATCCGAAGTGACGTTCATCCCGGAAGGCTGAGGCGGAGGAAATGACGCTGACCGGATATGTAGAGAGGAGGAATGAAGCCCCGGAGCCGGATCCCGAACGTCCACCGAAGGGCCAGGAAGTGCCACCTCCTCCGGATTCATGGCAACCTCAACCGCAGAAGAAGTAGGGGGGAAAGGCTCCGCCGCATACGGGGCAGATAAACACCGCCGAATCCACTCTTCGCCGCCGACATCCGCGGCCCTGTCCATCATTAAACGCAGTAAGTTCTCCATGCTAGCCGGCGCAGACACGCTTCCTCTTCTTCTTCACTCCCGACTGCTGCTGCTATGACGCATTTTCATTTATTATATAGGTCCTAACTCGTGCCTATGCTTTAACCATTGGCTACCTTAAAGCAGCTCCACCAATCATAAATAACATATGAATTAATTATATAATTATTTAAACATTAACCGTTACTCTTGTCTGTCACGATCCCATATGAGGTGGGGGTGGGGGACATTTCATGCCTCACCCCTCACTGTTAATCTTGAAAAGTAAGGCACTCTGAATGTGGAAGCATAGACTTTAGCCTTAATGCATCTTCTGTATTATGTGACAGCTGTGAATGGCTCTCACAGTTGTCACATGACCAGAAGCTGTTAGTGAAAGATTGGTCAGTGTGTTGGAAGTATGCAGTGAGCGAGCTGTGCCCTGGATTACTTGCCTTATGAACTTGCCACCTGTCCATTGCTGTGCCTGGATCTTTGCCACCCTCTGTGACCCTGGACTCAATCCTTGCTGTACCCCATTGCTGTTTGTCCATTGTTGTGCCCAGAATGCTGCCCTGTGACCCTTGACCTACTTACTGCTGTACCACATCATTGCTTGTTCCCTTCTGTGCCCTGATTGTCACACCATGTCCCTGGACTTACTCACTCTTGTACCATACTGCTGTGTGTCTCTTGTTTTGCTTGAATTGTTGTCTTTTGACCCTGGACCTCATCACTGTTGTACCATACTGCTACTTGACCCTTGCTGTTCCTGGGTTGCTGCCCTGTGACCCTGAACTTAATCCCTGCTGTAACAGTTGCTACCTGTCCCTTAATGTGCCTGTAGTGCCACCCTGTGACTTTGCTTTACCTGATTAACCCCTGTGGGCCTATCCCTTTGATATACTCTTCCCTTAAACAAAGGGTTCTAAACTACTCTTGAAAAAAAAGCACTAAACCTAAACATGGCACCAAACCCTACTAAGGTCTAGAGGAGTCAAATCTAACACCACTAAATTAAATTTTTCTGCTGGGTTCTGTTTGTAAACAAAGGGGCTTGATGTGAATGGCTAAGTAAGACAGTTGCCATATTTGGCCAAAGGTGTCCCCCAGGATCTCATCTACATGCGGTCCCCTAGTTACAAACATCCGACTTACAAACGACTCCTACTTACAAATGAAGGGAGACAACAGGAAGTGAGAGGAAATCTCCCCCTAGGAAGGGAAATTCACTCCTGTAAGAGTTATTATGGGAAAAAGGTGTCTCCACTGAAGCTTGATCACCAAGGCTTGTTTCCACAACAACCCAAAATTTTCAAAATCCAATTATCATTGGGACAGCAAGTGAGGTGAAATCTTCTGAACAGAAACATAAACAGCAAAACAAACATTACAGGGGTGTTACCCCTTCCCTATGCTATCAAAAAAGCTTAAAAATTGCTTTTTTGGCTGGAGCTACAATGAAAAAATGTACCTGTTCCGACTTACAAACAAATTCGACTTAAGAACATACCTACAGTCCCTATCTTGTTTATAACTCGGGGACCGTCTGTACATTGTTTTTATTCTATCAGCGTCAGGGATCTATCATTTGTGATGGAAATAGGTAAAGATCATTGGTCCCAGTGGACCATTGTGTTGGCGGGTCAGCATTGTCAAGCATTACTCATCATCATTGACATTGCTAGATGATGATATTGATATTGTATTTACATGGAGGGACATTTTATAGTTAAAGGACTTTTTAAATGATGTGGGTGTGTTTTATGTACCCTGTAGTCATTCACATGGTGGGAAAGGTGCATACCTGGGGCCCTCCTTATTCTAAACGGGGTTTCCAGAGTCCAGTAGGTTCCCTACAGACTTAAACGTTTCTTTTCAGGGACAAAATTTGGGGATGGGCCCCTAATATGGTAACAGGGAACCTTGCAAAAAGGGAGGCAATGACACCCTCCTCTTTTGTAAGATACCGTCCCTGGTTGTGAGTATATGACCTGATTTGGTTCAGGAAGGGGGCCGCATGGTTGCTGTACCCCCCTCCCCCCTTTCCTGGCCAATCAGGCTGCATGCCTGAAAAATGGCCTGGTATTAATTTCTATGGGAACCTTACATATAGCATAGTAGATATGCAGCACAGTTGGTGACTCAGATAGTTCGGAGTTAAGGACCACACTTTACAGATGTGCCTTGGCGTGGCAGTGTGCAAACGTATGCAAGTACAAATTCATTTGTGGGTTTTTTTTGTTTTGTAGGGGAGTTGTTTTGTTTTTGTTTTTTGCTGGTTAGCCTAAAAGTGTACTGCCTTGTGATCCTTACACCTTTTGATGGTCATATAAATATTTATAAAAATGAATAATAATTAAAAAAAAAGAAAACGTCCCCTTCTACTTAGATTGCTACCTGTAACCCAGATAAAATGCTATGCTGCTAATGTTGTTGTTGTTGTATGCGGAGAGTACAGTCACATGAAGGGCAGACTGCAGAGTTTTTGTTCACAGATTATGCCGTGTTGTTAAGCTGAATGGTTTATATTTGGCAGAAGTTTCTGTAAATACCAGAAAAGAAAGAGAGGCTTGCTTTAAAAGCATTCCATGATATAAACAGGATAGTTATTTACAGATTTGAGTATCATTTCCACAGAAATATACTGAAAGGTAGAGTAATGAGTTAAAATTTCTCCTCTTTTCAAAAAAATTGAGTTTGGATAGCCATTTTTAAAAATTCACGATGAAATAATTTAAATTAATATAAAATACACATTGAGAGATAAGAGTTCTTTAGGAGTTCTGGACATCCAGAAAACATATATTGTTATAATTCTATGGGACTATGACTCATTTAATAGACAGACAGATGTAGCTCAGAGCGGACTACAGTTATCTGGCACTGCAGACTAACCCTCTAGCTTCTTGGACTGTCTCTGTATTCCCCTAGTGCTGGGCTCGGATTACATGCATCATAATCTTAAGCCAAGCAGAGGGCATTGTGGGAATTGTAGTCTCCTGAACAGGCATCCATGAACTGGAGAACTATCCATGAACTACACCTCCCAGAGGACCATCTGCTCCAGGGAGAGAACTATGGGAGAGGCTATAAAGGGATCAGAAGACCATAGCTACATAGTCCAGGCCCAAGCTCTCTTGCTTTCCAGGTCCCATCAAGTAAATACCCCCTTTGCTGCTGTGCAGGAGGACTGCGGCCCACCTTACAGCAACACGGAGCTCCCAGCTCCGACCCATGCAGGTTTGACTCCAGTTGCTACACTAGGGGCACCACCGCAGCATCACTGTAAATAGCAGGACCAGACAACTCACTATTCCGGCAGCCAGAGCGTCACCCCAGCCCATTATGCAGAAGGAAGAATTGACTTGGATATCTCTTCGGAAAGTTCCTACATGGTTCTCCAGATTGGTGAGAGGGCACCTGCCCATAAATCCAATACCAGCCCCTAGCCTACTCCACAGGACACTGTATACAGACACCTTACACCTGGAATTGCCTCAAGGATTACTACTGGTCAGTCTCAGCTGATTTGCCCTGACTGCATATCACTGTGCCACACTTAAAATTCTTGTTTCTTGAGCTCTAACTGCCACCCCCCCCCCCTGCACTCTGCATCACACTGCAGCCTTAGGCCCCTTTCACACTTGTGCGACACAATTTTACCGCAATTTTTTGCCACGGTTTTACCGTGATTTTGACGCGATTTGGGATCAGTACGACTTTGGTCTGACTTTGTTGCAACTTTGGCTCAATGAAAACATATTACAAAGTCGTACAGAAGTAGTATAGAAATCGCATCTATATTATTCAGGTGCAATTTGCATGAGATTTTGAGGGTTTAACATTGAAGTGTATGGACCTCAAGTTGCATCAAAGTTGGACCAAAGTAATGCAGGGACTACTTTGAAGTAGGCACGACTTGAAAATCGTACAAATATATCATTGGAAATCATAGGGAACGACTTGTCATGAGACTTTGCAGTCCCAAATCGCAGGACAACTCGCACAAGTGTGAAAGGGGTCTTACACAGACTCATTCCCTCCCACAGTCCGTGATCAGCACTGCCATTGGAAGTCCCTTCCTTCTTCACCTCCCACTCTCTGCACTATTCCCTTCGCCTCCCTCTGAGTTCACAGGAGATGAAACTACAGAGGAGGCATCGGGTATCAACATGCGCTGACAGTATTGACTGTCTGCGCGCATTGTGAACAACACTGGAAACAACATTGGGGTGGTATACATCCACCAAAATGTTAATTTGTGGCAGAACCCCTGGGGACCACCAAATTTTCCCATGGACCATCAGTGGTCCACAGACTACTGGTTGGTGACCGCTGCCCTAAACTAACTACTGTAGTGTGGCTGCCCAGGTATGCTTTCATGAGATAAGAGTCTATCTTGGCATTTTCCATTGCTTGGATTTCTTTGAAAGTCCCGGTGTCCTCAGGAGACTGCAAGTTGCAGCAGTCCCAATACCTCCAACTATAAGTGGGAACAGAACCTACCGAAACAGCTAACAAGTGCTCCTGGACCTCAGCTTTCCCCCTTTTTTATAGCACAGGTGAGCTGGCTAGGACCAAAAAGCCTGGGAACTGAGCTTACAACAGTTAACCCTTTCTCCCAACTTGGCCCAGCCGCTAGCTTGTTAGAACTAACACATTTCAACCTGCATACAAGCACGACACATCATTTTTTGGGAAATCTCGTTTGAACACATCAGTTCTGGGTCCATGACTGACCAAAGCTAAGATCAGGATAACATCCCTGGAACTTGCAGTTTGTAAAACTAGTCAGCAATGGTGCAGTGCAGTGCTAAGTGCTCTGCTTCATTACTTAAAGTATAAATAAAGGCTTTTTTTGTTTTTGATAGAGTGGAAATAAAGTAAAATGCCTGCCAGGTTTTAATTGCTGTCTGTGCCCCCATTAGGAAGAGTCAGCCTCTCTACCACTATTACCACCTTTATTGTCACCAGAACAGCAAGGAGTAAAAATATTCCAATGGGCACACTAGTTCTGGTAACCCTTGTGATAACCAGGGATTCCCTCACTTTGGAGGGGGTTCCTCTTACTTCCTCTTTTGACTATGGGGCAGGAAGTGAAGGGAGATCTACCCAATGGGGGCACAGATGGCAAAAAAATAGAAAGGTTATAATCCCTCAAGATTAAAAAAAATGTTGCCATTAGCTCCACTTCAATTATTCGATTCAATTGACGTCAGTGTCACACACCTAATTTTGGACTCTCCTTTGTATAGGTTACATGCCTACAAGAAAATCTGCAATACCTGTGAATATTTAGGCTCAGCTCCTATATGTATCCATGTCTAGATTATTCAAGAGGCAGATCAGAAGTCATGAAGGAAGTAAATTGTACAAAACATTAATGTCATTAATCTAAGCTTCTGAATACCACTTGCTTTCTCTACTTGAATTTTCTTTTATTATAACCAATATTGTATAGTAGCAAATGTTGGTATGTACATTGGACAGTAAACAAGGAGTGCTGCATTATGGTTAAGAGATTCCATATATTATCAGCAAGTAATTGTGTTTGTCATGCAGTCACATTCTTTAAGGAAGCTCTTTACAACAAGTGCTTCCTGTATTTGTACTTTCCCAACAATAAACCAACAATGAAATAACTAAATAGCTGTATATGGCTAAGCAAATACCCTCTAGTGACACACAGAATACATAACTGCAATGCAGGGGTTTCATAGGATGGATGCAAGGAAAAGTGAGTTTTTGGCAGGAAAATCACTATTAGAAGGAGGTTTGTTGGAATTGTACTAGAAGAATTATTCTAATGGGTTTACAGATTATACCTGAAAATTCTAAGAAAATAAAAGGAAATACTGTGTGAGTGAGTATGTGTTTGTGTGTTTTTTTTTTTTTGTGTGTGTGTTTGTGTGTGTTGGACCAACAAGTCAAAGTCTTTTTTAATTTTGCCAGGTGCAGTTCAAATTTTCCGATACACCGGTCCACAATTTTTTAGCGTGTTTTCAGAAGTGCAAAAATGCACAACAATCCATTTAACATGGTTTTCTATGGGTTCCATTCACATCTATGCTGTTTCCTGCAGCGAGTTTTTGGAAGCGGTGCAGGGACATTTTTAATGCAGGAAGGTCTGTTTTGGGTCCATAGACTTCAATGGAAATGCATGAAAAATGCTGTACATGCAATACAAAAAATGCATGAAGCATAAAAGTGCATTAAAAACGTGCAAAAAAGGCACTAAAACACACAGATGTGAATCTACCCTTAATGCCTATGTTTTAGACACATGCAACACAAAAGTTCCTCGGCATTCAAGTCTATCAGGTTTTAAAAGAAAGCTCACCATAAAAGGCAGAGGTCTCATTTTCTATACACCTGCGGGACCCACACACCAATATCAGGGTGCTCATGTATGGTGTGGTCACTACCTCAATCTTTGAGAAATTTAGGCAATAAACAAACTCAAAGTTAGCTTTCTTAGAGGTTAAACCTTTACTTCCTTAGAGATGAGGCAACATCTAAAATTAGACTTGCTCAAGGCCTTTGCAGTTAATTGTTCCTCCCATTCTTTTTGGAATGGGAGGTCTTTGGCTGCCTTGACTGGCACAGAAGTGTCTTCATGTTAATATGTTGACCGTGCATATATTTAAAGGCTAAGTTCACCATTTGAAAAAAAAAATAATGCACATGTTTTTGCAGGTTAAAAGAAATAGCATTTAATATTTTTTTAGAGTGCATCCTGTAAAGCATTGCACCCGTGATCATGGACGTCCGCAGGTAGGGGCAAGTGCCCCCCCCTGGAATCAGGGATCGCAAGGTGTCTGCGCAGATTGTGAGCAGGTGCTGGAACACTCCATGTACCAGCTCCCAGCACAGGAAGGAAGATTACACTGTGGACGGCAGCCAGCAGGGCTTTCCATCGTCCGGTGTTAAGACAGCACTGACCTGCAGAACCTGCAGAAGCCTGTGCCAGGAGCCTGACCTGCCAATGTGAGTTATAGACAATTCTTTTCTGTGGGGGGAAGAGAGCTCTGTGCGGGGGATTGGATATGTATACTGACATAGCACATGTCTGGAATCTGCACCCTGTACATAGCACATGCCTGGAATCTGCACCATGTACATAGCACATGCCTGGAATCTGCACCCTGTACATAGCACACTCCTGCAATCTGCACCCTGTACATAGCACACGCCCGAAATCTGCACCCTGTACATAGCACACACCTGGAATGTGCACCCTGTACATAGCACACTCCTGGAATCTGCACCCTGTACAAAGCACATGCCTAGAATCTGCACCCTGTACATAGCACACTCCTGGAATCTGCACCCTGTACATAGCACACTCCTGGAATCTGTAAACCTGTACATAGCACATGCCTAGAATCTGCACTCTGTACATAGCACATGCCTGGAATCGGCACCCTGTACATAGCACACACCGGGAATCTGCACCCTGTACATAGCACACGCCCTGAAATCTGCACCCTGTACAAAGCACAAGCCTGGAATCTTCACCCTGTACATAGAACACGCCTGGAATCTGCACCCTGTACATAGAACACACCTGGAATCTGCTCCCTGTACATAGCACATGCCTGGAATCTGCACCCTGTACATAGCACATGCCTGGAATCTGCACCCTGTACATAGCACACTCCTGGAATCTGTACCCTGTACATAGCACATGCCTGGAATCTGCACCCTGTACATAGCACATTCCTGGAATCGGCACCCTGTACATAGCACACGCCTGGAATCTGCACCCTGTACATAGCACACACCTGGAATCTGCACCCTGTACATAGCACACACCTGGAATCTGCACCCTGTACAAAGCACACGCCTGGAATCTGCACCCTGTACAAAGCACACGCCTGGAATCTGCACCCTGTACATAGCACACGCCTGGAATCTGCACCCTGTACATAGAACATGCCTGGAGACTTCCGGTTCCGGCGCCGCATGGAGTAGCAGCACTCCGCGCTAGCTCCCGCTCCGCGGCCAAAAACCTGCATTCACACCGACCAAAGACCCACACCGAGACACCCACGGGCTCAGGATACAACCCTGATACCCCCCCCGACACCCTGCTATGGAGCGGTACCTGGGCAAAGGCGGTCCGCGGATCGCACCACTACATCCGCAAATCGAGGCCGGGGATGCGGCCTGTGCAATGAACGATCGTGACGCGCAATCCGCGGACATGGAGGTGAGCAAGCCCCCCTCCTCCACACAAGAAGACCTGAGCCAATATGAAAAAATAGCACAGGCAGTTGCAGCTATCCTAGCCCCCACGATTAAACTCACTGTGGAGCAGGCTGTCACTGAGGGGATGCTGCGGATCACCAAACAACTCGGGGAACACAAGGCCCGACTGGATGAGGCTGAGCACAGAATCTCCAATATAGAGGACGAGCTTTACCAATCACAACGGTCGGAGGAATCCCAAACCAAGACCAATCAATATATTTTACAAAAACTCGACGATTTGGAGAACAGGTCGAGAAGGAGTAATCTCCGCTTTGTGGGGGTACCTGAAACACTCCAGGCCTCGGCCCTCATGGATTTCTGTGCGCACTGCATTCCAAAGGCCTTAGGCTTCAACAGGCCCTGCCTAGTCGAACGGGCCCACCGCATTGGAAACCCCCAAACTGATCGTAAGTCTCCCCGCACCATAATTGCCAAGTATCTCAATTATGCGGACAAGGCTGATATCCTCTCAAAATACAGACAACAGAGCCCGCTCACCGTCGATGGGGTAAAGATTCTGATATTCGCCGATTACTCAGCCGAGGTATCCAAAAAGTGCAAAGAATTTCAACATGTCTGCTCTTCCCTCCACCAACGACAAATGAAATTCTCCCTGGCTTTCCCAGCAATACTAAGGCTGAGAGCATCAAATGGGGAACAACTTACCTTCCAGGACCCCCAGGAGGCCGAAAAATATCTCAGGGTTACCAACCTCGACCTCCCATCTTCCAAACCTCAAAGGGCATCTTCGATCCCCAGAGCACTAAACCAGCGCAGCCCCAGGAAGGACTCTCCGAAACGGAAGAAACCCTCGGACTCCCATCTAGTGGGCTGAATCCATGCTCAACCTAAAACTCTCCTCATTCACGCTCTCCTCCCTTCTTTGTACTCACAGGTACACAGTACCTTTATCGCCTGTTGGGCCCCTGACTCTGGACTCTCCTAATAGGAAGCCACCCCTATCCTCAGGGTCCGCTAAGGTAACAGTGGCTATGTTTCACCCTCGTTGAAACCTTATGTTAATTGTTTCTATGTTAATACCTGGTGTACTAACTATGTGTATGCCGCTCCACATGGGTTCCATACGGTACAGTCGTGCCTCGTCCAAACATTTCATGAGCCTCTTTCGCCCCTAATGTGTTAACGCCTCTCTGGTCCCCCATGTCTATTTACTTCCTATTTGGCCGTTGGTAGGGAGCGACCTACTGTCTGCGAGCCCATGCGGGAAAAAAGCGAAGTACAGACTAGTTATGTGTTGTTTATTCCTTTTTATCATTCCTGCTCACAACATTGCTTCCCCCATTCCTTCCTCGACCCCCCCCACACACGCTACATCTCATCCCCAACACTCCAGCTCTCACTCAAACACATCTCTCCCCATTCTAACAACTGGGTACTGCTCCCTCTCCCCTTCACCGCGCAAGGGACACTCCCCCCCACCTCTAACTCGGCTTACATCTCCCTTTGCTGAAGTGTTCCGTTCCGGAACACCTAATCCTACCGATGTGGCCGAAATGCTGGATACCGGAGTCTCGGATAATGACACGGATGGGTCTCGAAAAACTCCGCGACCTCTAGTCTAACAGAGTCTACCCAAAGGACGTCATCACGTTATAGTCACGGGTCGGAAAACTCCACAGAGTCCCAGAAGTAGGAGAATTATCCCCTGGCTTCTGGGACCTGCAAGGTACTGCACGTAGAATACTTACACCGCCTATTACCCCTCTACATTCGGCTCAATCTCCACCCCCCCTCACAGGGAACGCGCCACTTCCCCTCTCCCTCGTCATGG
>BLSH010228773.1:93391-107144 GCA_018402905.1 Glandirana rugosa | reverse complement strand
TATGAAACAGTAATATAAAAAAACCCCGTAAGTTTTCGTTATTGATTGGTGCTGGTGAAGCTGTATTTGATTGGCGCTGATCAATCTGCAATTCATTGGCGCTGATCAGGCTGGGCGGGAAAAGGGGGTGGGGTCAGGGGTGGGGCCAAGGGGGGTGGCAAAATGAGGTTTCGCCTAGGGTGTCAAAAATCCTTGCACCAGCCCTGTGTATGGTATGTGTATGTATGAATGTGAGTTAGGGACCTTGAATTCATAGTTTCTTGAGGGCAGGGACTATTATGAATGTATAATGTATACTGTAAAAGAGCTGTGTACATTGTCAATGCTATATAAATACCTAAAACAAATAAAATAAACATCATTGAGTGCTTTTGAATGCCCCAAAAAAATATAATGACAAAGTATAATAGGATAATAACACCGGCATCAGGCAACACATAGAGGCTACGCAAACTAGTGCTTAAATAGAGGCCATCGCCTGCCCATTATGTCTCTGTTGATAGGGCCCACTATCCTTCAACAAGGTATACTCCTGGTGCAAAAATCTACCATGTGTAAGCTGGTGTCAAATATTATTAAGGCTTATCAGGGTAGATGATGTCATTGTCCCACCCATGTGAGAATGTTGGGGCCGGCAAAATGACTGTACAAGCAGGGGCATTGTAACATGGGGGAGGCCACATAAAATGATATCCATTTAAATAAGGACTCCAGGGAAATTAAAAAAGTCAATACAGCGATACTTCGGTTCATGAACACTTCTGTTCACAAACAACTCGGTTTGTGAACAGAAGAGTTCACAAAAATTTGCTTTGGTTCACAAACTCCACTTCGGTCCACAAACACAAGCTGAGGCCATCTTCCTTGCTCTGACACGTTCATATTGAGAAGAACAGTGCAAGATGAGAGTCTTAGGAGAACCTGTCCACTCAGATAGGGGTTTCTGCCCCCTGACTACCATGAGGGTGGGCTCACTTGATTGGGAATCATGGAAAAACAGTTCATATGAATTCCACAACTTTATCATGGCCGCAGATGATCTTTTCCAGGATGCACAGTGCTGTTGTCTGGCTCCTAGATTAGTCATTTAAATTGGGGTTTGGGATTGTTTCAGGATTAGAGGAGCTTTCTTTTTAGATGTACACATGAAAGAGGTAAGCTGAATGTAAAAGACTGTATGTAATACATGTTTAAAACCCTTTTTTGTATATACGTTTCATAATTTTACTGTGTATATAAACAGAAAAAAAAAGTTCAGAATGGATTAACCTGATTTACATTGAACCCTATGTAAAAATTTGCCTCGGTTCACAACCAATTCAGTGTGCGACCACAGTGGTGTCACGAATTAAGTTTGCGAACCGAGGTACCACTGTATACTCACTGAACTATTGATAATTAATCTACTGCCTCAAGCATTAAAAATGTATGTATTTATTTATGCAATTAACTCACCAGCATGTTTTTGAAGTGTGGGAGGAAGCCGGAGTACCCGGTGGAAACCCACGCAGGCACAGGGAGAACATGCAAACTCCATGAAATAAATTATACATCAAGGGTTAACATGGAACATCAGCACTTTGAGTACAACAAATAAAGTATAAAGGAATGAGGAAGGAACCAATTCATGCAAATGTGTTTAATCCAATATGCTTTAGCATACCTTAAACCAGGAAAAGTTGAAAAGGCAAATGAGATATGAACAAAACACCTCTTAACAATAAACATAAAAAATGTTAGCAGTGGCAGAGAAGATGGAATAGCGTAGACAATTGCTGATTACAATGGAGACAATCGACCTTGTCTAGCCCTTTCAATGAAATCCATGCAGCACTTAGTAGGTGGTGTCACTAAAGTACTTTTGCATGTGGTGTCGCTAATGTGCTTTGTATGTGGCATTTATTAATTTTGTCAAGCAGGTGAATCCTTTTGGCTGGTGGTAAAAATGTAAGGCAGGTGGGGTGCAGTTTTCCATGTGTCTCCAGTTTGAATTTACTTGAATAATAAACCTTGTACCCTCTACTCATTGATCACCTTAAGAAAACAAAAAAGTTGGTGACAAGTATATATTTCAGGCACCCAGAGACATCTTCACATACCTGCAGCAATTTTCATTACTTTCTTTTTTGCCCGTATATTAAGTTGCTCTGAAAGGCAAAGCTCTGACATTACTGGATAGTTTTAGAACTTGCCCAGTTTTTCTGTCCCATTCCTCGCCCTCCCATGCCATTCTCACTGGCCCTTCTTTATGATTGACTGTCTCACTGCTTATTGGCCAATGTGGTGGAGACAGGAATGGATGCACAACTTAACTTTCATTACTACTATCAGGAAGTGCCTGAGTTTTGCCTATCACTCAGCATATGAGGGAAGCAGGAAATACTGAAAGCTGCTGCAGGCATCTTAGGATTCTTGTACTTAATATCTGTCAGCAGCCTTGTGTTTTGTTAAAGGGACAGAGTTTCTTTAGGGAGTGCCCTGTTTCAAGAGGCTATCCCCAAATAAAAAGTGCCCCAGATTGTGTCCCTGATAAAAAAAAAGTAGAGTCTCTGTGAGTTGCGTGCATGCTTGAAAACTTGCTGCAATCAGTCAGAAATGCCAGCTGTTCAATCAAGTTCCTGGCTCATTGGCAGCTTTTTAAATCTCTAGCCTGTCAGGCAATGTTTGTAAACATTGTGTGATGTCAGCACTGGACACCTATAGGAATGGTAGTCAGACAGCGGGTGGGTAGGTGCAGAGTATGTGGCGGGCAGAAGACACTCAGAGCCCAGGTGCAAAAAACAGGAATGTATTATAACAAAAGTCCAGCAATACACAACAGACCCAGCGGGAAGGCAACCGGGAACACTCACAAGATGTAACAGCATCAGAAAATGGAAGTCTCAGGGAAGCCGACAACATCTGTCTTGAGGAGCGGGATGTGGCTTGGTCCGTTTATACCCAAATGGGGAGGTCTCCAGGAAGTATGGCGTGTCTCTGCGATTTCTCTACTCCTCTTGAATCTTTCACGCCAAGCACTGTGCCCAACAGACGGGTATCCTGTCCCTAAACTGGCACTTACAAAATGTGCACCAAACCTGGGAGCTAGGATCTTAAATATACTCTGCCTGACCCAAGATGGCCACCAAAGTCACATGAGGTGCCAGCATCCAATCAGATGCTGCCTACCTTTGACCGAGGAAACCATACAGGAACTAGTTTCCTCTCAACTTCCTCTTCCACCTGCATTGCCGCAGCAGATGAGCGCCACCTGCAGTGGGAAAAATAGACTACACCTGCTTACAAGTGAACAGTCAGAAAAGAGTAACATGAGTGACAAGGAATATGGACTTGTAGTAGACACTGTTGTGTATGACCGTCTCCTCAGCTCCAGAAACGGACTCACCCACTAACCATTTGCCCTGTTGCCTCCATTAGAGTGGGAGGCAATCACTGTCCATGCTCAGGGTCAGAGGGGGCTGTTACACTAGATGCCAGTCATGTTATGCCTGCAAGATTATGAAGGTGTGTGATAAATGGGAAGTGCAGTAAACAGAAGCAACCAATCACGATTTTTAATGATACCACAGTGCAGTACTCTGGAATCTGATTGGATGATTTGGTCTAGTGTACATTGCTATTCTAATTGCTCAGCTAATAACAAAGCACTAGGAGAAATGCTGTGTCTACAGATCTCTGGACTTGGGCTAATGTATAGTATGGGTGTGTATTGGCTTGCTCAGCCTATGCGTGTATCTCCATTAAATTATACATCACTGCTTCTAGACAGTGTTATGAAGTGAGCTGTAGAGATTGTGCACACTTATAAATGCACTCTGCCCTGGTAGCTGGGAAAATCTGTTCCTGAGCACGTATATGAAAAGTGTTGCTTGTGGTTGTTTATTACTGTACCTACTTACTTACACTTGACCTCTACACTGTGTGCATTACTCTGATTGCTTCAGTCACTGTTCGGCCAAGAATTATCAGCTCGACCTCTTCAATTTACAGATCCAAGGATGTTAGGTGGTAGGGTGCCGACAGGGCCACAACAAACTGAAATACTTGGTGGCTGGATGTTGTACTGAGTGGTACTTGCAGTTAGGGTTGTAATGGTGCTCAATTTTGACAGGCTGCAGTCAGCAAGGCCAGATGCTGCACATGTGCCTCTCAGGCACCCAAAAAATCTGGGGTTTAATGCAAATGGGCCAAACCACCTATGTGCATGAGGCCCTATTGTATTAACCCAGACAAGGTAGCAAGTGAAGTCAGAACTCCTTCATACATTACCTATTTTGGGTTAGGGATTTGAAAAGCATGACAAAATAGTGAACAAGGTGTAGATATCACCAGGTTCCCAGTACCCACATCCCAAATTTGTTTATACATAACCAGAAAATTGACTTTTTATGGTACTCCTATTGTAGAAACCCATATATACTATTAAAAATTGTGATGTATATTTTATATCTTGACAAACATCATACTTTAAAATATCAATGATAAAGTAGAATTAAATCCGTGATAAAGTTCAAATAACGAATTGCCTCCAAAAAGATCCTGCCCACCCAATTTTGTATCATCAGTTAAACAACTTTACACATTTATGGCATTTATCAAATATAGTTAAAATTATTTTTCTTGTGTCTGCTACAACAAAAATATATGGAGACAGGATCTGTGCAGTCTCAACACGTTTCGTCAAGCATGTGTCTACTTCTTCAAGAGATGGATAGATGGCGGTGATATCCTATGATAATATAACATAACATCAGGTTACAATTTATTAGGCATCAATTCTGAAATATGGTCATGCATTTGCATTGTCATAAAAATAGGTCAGCAGTGGTTGCCTACGCAAAATTCTCTGTAGAGGTTAGTTACTTATAAACTTTATAATTTGTTGGGGGTGTTAACTAATTGTCAGGTTGAAAATAATTATTTTTACATATGTAGCACTACCGCCACAGGAGCCACTTAAGTATGTTGTTGCATACTCTGCCTCTCAACCCCAAGAACTCTCAGCCCCTCTGGCACACCTGGCAATAGTGTAAGTATCAGTGAAAAACACACATTATGATAGAAATGTCTTTACTGTAAGGTTTCTGTGAAAAAGTAACCAACAGTAACAGTATATTTTTGAATGAATTAGCTGAAGAGCGATAACTGAGATCAAGAGCAATATAATTTAATATATTATATAGGCTGCTTTCAGGGGATTCCACAACTGCTAATAACTCCAAAAGCAGTGGCAAACACTTCAATAACAGTAAATCGCAATATGGCAACTCATACCGGATTGGTTACCTCTACTTAAATTTCAGGCAGGAGGAGAGCAGAAGAATGACCCTCTCTTATGTCAGACCCCTCTCTTCTGTCCTCTGACACCACAGGCCCAACTGTAAACACTGTACCTAATCCAGTGTTCAGTGGCGTAATTCCCAAGTCAGACTACCCCTCACATACACTACATATACAAAGCCCAGAGTGTGCTTGCCAATATGGCACCAGTAGCTTCAGTCCCTTGAAAGAAGAATGAGGCCTTGGGTCTTCAGCTAACTACTTTAGTTGGTGCACTAAACTCCTGCTTGGCAAAGTATAACTGTGGTATGGTGAAAATATCCCGATAGCAACACTGTGACTACTTAAAAGGTCAATGAGACCCAGGTTCTAGTAAGTGGCAAAGTGAAATAACTCGGTCTGTATGCAATGTCCTTGTTTCCTGCAAGTGCTCTTTCACCAATCCTGCGTTCAAGGCCCAAACAAACATCCTTGAACAGGCAGGCTCCTCTGGTAACTCGACTGGTCACCTCACACAGGAACGTCGGTACAGGTGTGTCTGGATATGCACCTGGGATTCCCTCTTAGGCTGGATGTCCCCGACTGGCCGTGGATGGCTGAAAAGAAGCATTGGACTGACCCGGGAGGCAACACCTCTCCCCTAGGTCCAGTTTCTTGTCCTGTCTCGTGGTGTCTGCCTCAAGTCAGGCAGACAAGATGGTGTCCTAAGCTCCTTTCAGTGCAGAGAGTGCTGGATCTTGTAGTCCTGCCCCCATACAAGGCCATTTTAGATTGGGACTACATGTCCCAGAATTCCTTACTGCAATTCAGGTGGCTGTCTATTGGCTCTCCTCCTCCTGCCAATGAGGATGCAGGCGAGGGAGCAGAGCGACTGCCTGTGTGTGTGAGCGCCACTCGCATAATGCAGAGTCCGTGAGGAGAGGGAGGAGGAGAAATCCCCCGCAGGAGCTGACAGGCACACTTTCCCTTCAGTGAGAGCCTCGGTTAGATTGGCATGGCCGTGGGAGATGCAGGGCACCCGCTACACATATATGCAAAAAAATGTTCAAAAACAGCTCTGCTAGTGAAAGGGTTAAATACATATAAGCTAATAAACTGAATAAAATGAACAACATTTCTCCACTAAAGTCAGGCTAAAATAAATTAAGCTGGAAGTTTAACTGGTTATAGAGGTTATAGGGTAATAGTATTCAAGAGTATAATAGAGTAAAACAGTATATATACCATGGCACATTAATTGTGTGCTAAAGGTTAGCCATGTGTCCCTTGAAACATTTTCTGATCTCTTTATACTACTCCTATCCTGATAATTCCATTAAACCCTGTGCTCTGTCATAATTTCCACAATAGCTTGCTTCGCTAACACAAGCCAAGAGCTATTTTCAACATTCTTGTCACCCATAAAAGGAGCTCTAGAGCTGATTGGATTTGGAGATCATTTTCCTTAAGCTAATACATAGAAATTGCTTCTTTACAGTTAGCAGCTTAAGACTGAAAGGTGGAATAATGTGCTCTTGTGTTTTTTCTGCTCCATTGACCTTCCCACTTGTATAATTACATTTAATGTAAAGACACGTAACCATAATGCCTACAAGAGGTGAGAAACCATGGGTTCCCAGTAAACACTGTCTTTTACTGTAGTTCATTTAATTACAGCATAACCTAGCTACATTATATTCAATGAATATATGATTTTTCCCAGGCATGTGTGCAGCAGCTCTGTATCTTGTACTGTCACTAATAAGAACACAAATATTTCATTTTAGATGTGATCTCTAGAATGATAAATTCAGCATCTGTTATTAGAAAAAAACATATTTCAGATAGGATTTTTGTAGGTTTGTTTTATTTTAAATAGAGTGTCGAAGGAATTAAATCCCGAACCAATAGGAATGTGTGAACAGTGGGAGAAGGTGGACAAGCTCTGTAACCCTAGATTCACACCTATGCGCTTTTTTACTGCGTTTTACAGTTTGCAGAAACGCACTACAGTCCATTTAACATGGTTTCTCACCATGTAGCTCACATCTGTGCGTTTTTCGGCGTGGCGTTTTTTGGAAAGGACCGGGGACTTTTTTTCTCACTGCAGTTTGCATTTTGCATGCAATAGACTTCAATGGAGCTGCACCAGAAACTCAAGAGTTTTTTATGCGTTTCTACAGCGATTTGCCACGATTTTGCAGCACTTTAGCGATTTTTAAATCTGCCTATTAAATTCCCCCTAAATTCCTGCCTATTAAATGAAAAAACACAAATCGTGGGAAAAAATGAGATAAAAATGCTGTAAAATGCGGTAAAAAAACGTGAAAAAATGCAGAAAGTGCAGCTGCATAGGTGTGAGCATAGACTTACTGCCTGGAAGTGCTGGTGCTTTGCTTTGCTAGACCACAATTGTATCCAATAAACACTGCAACCATGCTAAAGTCAGAATATTCACTTTCTAGATGTGTCTGTACTTACCTGCAGCAATTTTCATTGGCTTCTCTAAAACTAAATCTCTGGTCATTCAACAATAGTTTCTGCTTGTAACAGAGCTTGTCCTTTCTCTTCCATTCCCTACATTCCTACTGGCCTTTTACTTTGATGGTTTGATCCGGTGACCAATAGGATTATGTGGGAAGTTAGAGGGTAGGTAGGACTTTCACACTGGGACGGGGAGGGGCGGTAGTGGTAAATCGCCGCTAATTAGCAGCGCTACAGCGCCGCTATGCAGGCGGGAATGGGGCACTTTTAACCCCCAAGAAGGGTTTAAAAGCGCTGCCTCTCGGGGCTTCCGAGGCGGTGTACAGCCGCTTCGGGAGCGCCGTACATTGCTTTCAATGGAGGGGGCGGTGTAGGAGCGGTGTATACACCGCTCACCGCACCGCCCCAAAGATGCGGCTTGCGGGACATTTCTTACCGTCCTGCAAGCGCACCGCCCCAGTGTGAAAGCACTCTGGATTTCACACTGGGGAGAATGGGGGGAGAGTTTTTCATGCTCTGCACAGGCGCTACTTTTAGCACCACAGCGCCTGAAAAACGTTCCAGTGTGAAAGTAGCCTTAAAATGGTTGTAAAGTCAGTTATTCCAATTCCTGCCAGCCCCTCTGAAATAACAAGATGCACTACACAGTGTGTGTGTGTTTTTATGTTTTAATTCTGCATCAGTGGCGGCTGGTGTTTTTTCTTTGGGGGGGCGGCAAACAACCACCCCCCTGGTGGCACCTCAACCCCAACCCCCCCCACCCGCTCGCTGTCTGCTGGTCCGCACCTCCCCATCTAGGTGGCGGGCATCCGTGAAGCAGGCATCTAGGCAGCAGGCATCTGGGGAGCAGGCATCCGGGCAACGTGCAGTGGGCATTCCTGCAGTGGGCAGCAATAGTGTGTCCTCTCCTCCTCGCTTCTGCCATGTGCCTCCTCCCCTCCTCCTAGGCATCCAATAGGATCGCCTGTCTTTTCAGACAATCGGGTGATGGATCTCAAACCCGCTTCCTGTTTGGCAGGAAAGTGAACCAGTGTTACAATAGGGAATATTCATTCGCTGTTTTAACACACCTGGATGGGCTGTGAGCGCACTCTCTGCCCCCCAAGCCCACCCAATTTTGAACCCTATTAGAGCCTTTGAAGAAGTTCCAGTTGTTGGAACGCAACGCGTGCGGACCGGAAGGAAGTAGTAGTGATGTCATCCGTGACCATCACCGCACTGATTGGCTTTTCAATACTATGAGATATCTCTGTCTGTTGATGAGAAAAACGTCCAAATACCGAGCACTAGGTAACAGTGCTAGTTTTGTAAGTGGATTTTTATTTGTTAAAAGCTTTAAATATACTGGCAGAGAGCACTATATTTTTATTCTGCTTGCAAGTACCGTGTACACTTCTGAATTGAGGAATACTTGGTGTGGTGTGGACCCGGTGGAGCTGAGTGATTCGGGCTGTTTTATCCATAGCAGTGAGGATGTGCATATATCGCCCTGTTAAAAAGGGTGGAGGCAAGTTTGAACCTTGTTATGAGGATCCACTCATGGAGGTGAGCAGCTAATCTAGCCACTGGTGGAGGAATGAGCACTGGAGCACCTTATGTATTACATTAATCACTTTATGAACACCAGCGGTGATGCAAATGGACTGCAGAATTTGAAAAAAAAACACACTGTGTAGTACATCTGGCAGGAATTGAAATCACTAACTTTACTGCCAGACAAAATAGCAGCAGGAGGGTGGGGGGTGGGGGCGGAGGAGAAGGCTCACACAGAATCTCAATCTGACTGACAGGGGGAGAGGGGGAGCAGCGGGATGACAGAGGCAAGTAAACTGACCATGTTATCATGGATCAGCAGCCATGATTAATGTGGTCTGCACACTAAGGGGGTACTGGAATAGGCAAGATCAACCAGGTATATTACAAAATAGGAAGGTACAAATTACACTGTAACAGCACTATGCTGTCTAACATGCTTTAAAAGAACAGGAACTTTTTTTATTTTTTTTTTTTAGAGTTACAGCCTCTTTAATCTGATTGGTGGCATTGAAAAACATTTGACTTCTTATACGGGGCTTTCTATGCGTGGGAGCAGTAAGAGGGTGTTGCAGCATCCCCAACAAATGTGTTGCAGGAACACCAGATTGCAAGCAAAGGGAAGTTGGGTGGATAGTGTACTACAACAATGTCTAGATGAAAAGTGCAGTACTAAATAAATAGCTGTACTCCCAATATGCACTGTATCTCATTGTCCGCTTTTCCATTTAGACTGAAATGTTGCTTTAGCTAAATGTGAATAAATGTGATTAGTCATGTCACTATGAAGGAGAATGTAAAAACATTAAAAAGGATTGATGACTTATTGCAGCAAATTGTAATGACTCATCATATAAGTTTATTTTAAAATAATTGGATGACGTTTAAAATGGCAATTAAAGGAGAGCAAAGGGTACACACAGGCGTTGTTTTAATATATTCAGTTGTAGCACTGACACCTGCACAACACACAAGGCATATAACTATTTTCAGGAAGCTGTTGCCAATGGCAGGAAAATAACCCAAAAGTGCTGAAACCTGTTAAAAATGGACCATGCAAAAATGAAGACAGGTGTATAAACACACTGCCCCCGGCTGAGCGGTACAAAAAGCTATGCCAACAAGAAATGTTCTGGATCTACCATTTAGACCTTTTATCGCCAGGAGAACTTAATGAAGAAATCGAAAGCAGTGTCTTCATTTAATACATCCCTCACCTTTGATCATTTCATCTCTGACCCATGGTATTTCCATACAGCCCTGTCTACTAATAGATCCATAATTTGACACTACTACTTGATCCAGACCATACTTCAGTATTAAAAATAAATATCACAAACCACAGGTGATCATACTTATCCTAAGTACCATACGGTCTCATATTCATCCCGTAATTACCAGGGTCTTTATCATAATTAATGTTATTCTTATTTATGACATGCATAAGCCATTTATTAATCCAATCCCAGGAATGAAAGATCACTCCAATGTAACTCCACTTTTTGGCCTCAGCAGTGTCTATCTACAGTACTGCACTCCTCAAACCCCCCCCCCGCCCCCGGCCCCCTCCACTTGTTGTTTTTTTTTCCCCCTCCTCCCCCATCCCACAACATTTCCCATCCATACTCTGTTTCATTTCCAGATTTATTATTTCCAAATACCACCCATACAGTTCAATGGAATTTTATAATTTTAGCCTAATAATTTTACCCTTATGTATTTTTATCCTAATGCATTTTTATTTGGTGCTTTACCACTACCGCAAGTGTATTGCAGCAAGCATAGGGCAAAAACAACACAGCCGGAGGTTTGCATTTAGATTACACTCCTCCCACTTTTTTGCCCTTAAATTTTCCCTGTTCCAAGATGGAACTAACACGGCCTGAAGAAGGGGCGGAGCCTCGCAACACGTCACCATTCTACACTCTTTCCAGCTGCCCACCAGAAGTGACGTCACGGACCGCACGGACCTCTGACAGTGGCAAGGAGAAGGAGACGCCGGGAGCCACCGTCGCTTCCTTCCCACCAACCACACAGCCGTCAGCCTGACCCACTCCCATCACAGCAGCACGTCCCAAGGACTTCTATATAGCCAGCAGTGGCTAACACTGCAATGCGCTCCAGCACACTACCTTTGTGAGTAGTTTTTTATCCTTTTATCATTAAAGCTTCTTTGAATTACTGCACTTAGATGCACACCTTTCTTTCATCTTGTTGTAGTACAGCAGGCCCCCTGAAGCATGACACATTTGAAGTAGAGCTAAACTTTCTGATGCTTACCTATCCTTCAACGATCTGATGTCCCTTGCTGGCATCGGCATCTTCTACTTGGCTTCGTCTGGATGCCGGGCTGCAGCCATCTTCAATGGCCAGCGTGAAATGACATCACTCCTGTGCATGCACAGGAGTGCAGTTGTCACAGCACACAGGTTCTGTGGTGGAATTCCAAGAAAGACTGCAAGCAGACAGGTAGGTTTCTTTTATTGCAGAAGAGATATTGCAATAGAGAGACTGCCTGTTCCCAGTTTTTAAAAGCTGGGCTTTAGTTGTCCTTTAAAGTGGTCCTGTGACTACAGGATCACTTCTACACTTAACAGGTTCCTGACCGGCTCGCATACTTTTACTGCTGCAGAGTGGCAGCGTACCGTAAATCAGCATCGTCTTTGAATGGCGGTTCACGCATGCTCTCTCATGCCCACCGCACTCTGCAGGAGCGTGCCCGCACCTCGGGCGGACCCGTGATTGCTTACCACAGCAGAAAAACGTCAGGCAGCATCTAAGAGCTCTACTGATCCATGTCACTGGGATCAGTTAGATCTCTTATGCCCCTGATAACCCAGCCCCCTCACAGTTAGAACACGTCCAGGGAACACAGTTAACCCCTAGAGCGCCCCCCCCAGGTTAACCCCTTCACTTCAGTGACATTTACACAATAATCAGTGGATATTTAATTTTTTGATCGCATTTGTATAAATGTCATTGGTCCCAAAGAAGTGTCAAAAATGTCCGACATGTCCGCTGCAATATCAAAGGCCCCATAAAAATCACAGATCACTGCCATTACCAGTAAAAAAAAAAATTGTAAAAACGCCAGAAATTAGTTTTCATGGTTTGTAAACACGGCAACTTTTGCGCAAACCAATCAATAAACACTGATTGTGATTTTTTTTTTACCAAAAATATGAGGAAGAATATAAATCAGCCAAAACCGATGAATACATTTGTTTTTTTATACATTTTTTTTGGATTTGGATTTCAGCAAAAAGTAAAAAATATTGTTTTTTTTGCAAAATTGTCGCTCTTTTTATGTTCATAGCGGTGATCAGAAATGATGCAGAGGTGATCAAATACCACCAAAAGAAAGCTCTATTTTTGTGAGAAAAAGGACACAAATTTTGTTTGGGTACAATGTCGCTTGGCCGCGCAATTGTCAGTTAAATCGACGCAGTGCCGAATCGCAAAAAGTGCTCTGGTCCTAACGTGGGAAATTCTTCCGGGGCTGAAATGGTATGTAAGGAATTATATGCTTACCTTACTGGTGTCCTTTGTGAAAAAACACTGCTCGCTGGTTGTTGCATATATTCCATATTTCTAAATGTGTGAAATACCTGCTCCACTGTCGCATACTGTGGTTCCTTCCGCAAGTTCAAACGACACACCAGTGGTGGCCTGTCCATAAGGGGCGCAGGGGCGCCGCCCCCTAATCCATGCGTCCGGCCCCTAATTTACATGCAGAGCACTGGACACATGGATTCCAATGGGGTTTTTTTGTTTTTTTCTTAGTAGCACATGATTAGAGCCAGAGGTTCTAATTGGCTTCAAAAAAGGGTTGGCTCGGAGCACAGAGAATTAATATTCGCTATTGTCTTCCTGATTCTCCTCTCAGTCAATCAGAAAGCGGGTCCTAAGTGGAGATGCAGGGGAAGACACAGTGAAGTCGAGGAGATGAGACGCAGGGTGAAGCCACCGAGGAGGAAGCGCTGCCCGCGACCTATATGAGGTAAGTGCAGGGCTGGTGGGCTGATGATTGAGCTCTGGGGGGGGGTGTGTGACCAACCGACTTGCCGACTGGGGGGGTGGCGGGTAATTTGTTTGCCCCCCCCAAAAAAATGGAGCACCAGCCACCACTGTGACACACAGAGGGTATAAGCCAGCAGAAAAAGCAGGAAAAAGCCAGTGCAGTGGGTAGAGCATTGGTAGCAGGTATTCAATCAACCCAGTGTGTTAAATACCAGCACTGGCTAGGAAGCAGTGAAGCAGCGCCTTTCAACATGTGGGCCGCTGGAAAGGTAAGTATATTGCTGCTTCTTTTACAAGCAGCCTTGTGTTTAGAAGCCCAGATAGCAAGGACTACTTGTCACAAATTTGTGGCAGTGTTGAATTGTAAGTCTGTTAACTTGCTGTACATTTTCACTGGTAAGTTGTTCACTTGCAGAGCAAATGAAGCACAAATTCTAGTTGACACATTTCCAATTTG
>BLSH010228773.1:75423-85869 GCA_018402905.1 Glandirana rugosa | reverse complement strand
GAGAAGGAAGACCAAAAAACCCCCCCACCTAACCACCAAAAAACTCCCACCAAGCCGGCGCGTGCGGAGGGAGCCCCTGAGGAACCCTGGGCAACCACGACGGGACGAAGCCCCTGCCACGCCCACGGGAAGCCGACCCACCCTGACAAAAGAAAAAGACTTAAAAAAGAAAAGCTAAAAAAAAGCAAAAACGGGAATGTAATTCCCTCATATATATATATATAATACCGGTGTTCTACCGCGTGAATATATGTATGTGTGAAGTATGAAAAAACTCTTTGAAAGTCACAGGAGCTGCAGCTGAAGACTGCGGTAAAGGCCGGAGCTGCGGTAAAAAACCGGATATGACGTCATACATCGGCGCCAAGAGCGGCGTCATACGTCGAGGCCGGAAATGGCGTCAGAAGTCGACGTCGAGGACACTGAAAGTTTCTCAAAAAAGTATGAAGTGTGTATGTATATAAGTGCGCCATCTTGTGGCCATAATATATATATATATACTCCCTTAATGTAAGGGCAAAAACGAAAAAAAATCGAAAAGAAAAAATTCAGAAAAAGAAAACAGTCCCACCCAGCCGAAGGGCACCCGCACCGTCCCCGAAGCAGGGCAGCACCAACGGGTCCCAAGGAGTCCCCGAGGGAGGCGTGCGCGGCCGAACCACCCTCAAAAAACCACCAATCCACCCCCCCAAAAAACCAGAAGGAAGAGAGGGGGCAAAAGAGGAGGGAGAGAGGGGAGGCCGGTCCCGCACGTCCCCCCCACCGACGCATCAAAGTGGTCAGAGAAGGCAGGACAAAGGTACCCATCCGTCCCAACCCAGCAAATGCTGCCCACCCCAGACCGGGAAAGAGAATTCCCCCCCAGTCTGGGAGTGGGCCTTTGTGCGTCGGGTGGGAACACTGAATAGCCCCCGGCCCACTGACATGCCCAGGTGGTCGTGCCCGGGGAGGAAAATGGAGCACGCATAAGGGATCATGGGCCATAGAGCCCCACAAAAAGATTTGTGTGTTATTGGTTAGCTACTATACCTGATTATTATATGCCAGAACCAACTGCCTTTAAATTTTCTGTTATTTGTATGGAAATTCAATAAAAAATATTTAATGATGAAGAAAAGTGGCATGTACGATGGCGACATATATCTACCATCATCCAGATTTGCTGCAAATTCAAACATTTTGAGATCAATACAGTCAATCATATGTAGAAGCAGACACAATTGAGAGCTAATAGTATCTATGTGTTTGCTTCAGGACTTGTTAAAGCATTTGTTACCCCAACATTTCATATTCTTAAAATTTGCTTGTATGTGAAAATATCCTATTATCTTTGTATTGCTTCCTTTGTGTGAAATGGCTGGTCTTTCATTTTAAAAACTGACCATACTAAGCAGGAGAGCACATAGTGGGCAGTTCTCTAGCTATGCTGGGAACTCAGTGTGCTCTCCTCCAATGATCAGATTTGTCCTGATGCCCCCCACCCTGCACAGTCTTTTACTGGGAAGCTCAGTGTGCTGCTGCTTCTCCTCCCACCAGCTCTTATGCAGTTGAGAACAGAGGGAAGGTACTCACTTATAAAAATGGGAAAAAGGGGTATTTATAAGGTTTTTTTTTATATCTATGCAAAAAATGTTTTGCCTTTTATTTCTATTTTAAAGGTAATGGGTTGTTTTACAAGGTGATCATTTATAATCACTTTAATAAGGGAAAGGGGGCAGCTTAAAAACATCCCATCAGAAGTCATTGCTGTGGTTATTTTCTGCAGTTTAATCACTTAATTTATGGTTAACATGGCTAAGTGACAAAACTTGGAAAATGAACCTAACCTGTTTCCTTGCTTCAGAGTCCTATTTCCTGTTGCATAGGGTTGTGTGCACAATGGTAATGCATCCTATTAATAATCCAATATGGCTGCATTTCACTTTAATTGCAGTATGGTATTTTTTGTATGTGCAATGTATGAGTGAATGGCCAGAGGACCTAGAAAATATATGTGATCAGATGAAAATGACTATAGTATTGGTTATTACAATAAAACACAGTGGTGTAGTGAATAGCACTTTTGCCTAGCAGCGAAAGGGTCGCTGGTTTGAATCCCAACTTCGACACTGCCTGCCTGGAGTTTGCATTTTCTCCCTGTGCCTGCGTGGGTTTCCTCCGGGCACTCCGGTTTCTGCTCACACTCCAAAGACATGCTGGTAGGTAAATTAGATCCTGTCTAAATTGGCCCTAATATATGTATATGAATGTGAGTTAGGGACCTTAGATTGTAAGCTCCTTGAGGATAGGGACTGATGTGAATGTACAGTATATATGTAAAGGGCTGCGTAAATTGACAGCGCATATAAGTACCTGAAATGAATACATTTGAAAAAATAGATAAAACAAACAGAACCACCTTCAATATACAACATACAGTATGTATTAATTATTCCCCTTAGTGAAGTTCATATCTTCAATAAGTTAAAATTAGTCATTGTTTTTTGGATGGCATCCACTGTGCCTACCAAGGCTCAGTGGGTCTCCTGTGTAAACTCTCTTTTACTTAGAGAACAGTTGGCTTATAGTCATCGCAATGCGATTAAAAAAAAAAAAATAGTCATTGCTGGTTATTTTAAAACTATAGAACTATTTTGTTCTGAGTAGCTTTATTATGCAGCATGTTCCTTATTATGCACCACTGTAATTAAAAAGTGTAAGGAAATAATTTCACATTCTGGCTCCAAATATTGCATTGTTATGACTATGGTAGAAGCATTAAACAATTTAAAATGTTAATTAAAGTAAAAAGTATTCAACTAGTGCAACAACGAACACATCCAGTACAGTATTGCCTTTTCCCAGTGCAGCACACAGCAGTGGATGAACTGTATATGAGAAAAAAAACTATTTAGAATTTAAGCAAATAGCTAAGTACACAGCTATTGCAAATATGCTGGAGCTGTTTTAGCTGCCACAGGGTTTATATTGCTATCCATCCGGTACTAACATTTGCACACCAAGCTTGACAATAAAACAACACATCTCAGTCATCTCCTTGCCCCCAGCCCATGACTGGACAATGAAGGAGTAGCAGCAGACTTATTATTCCTCTCCCTTCTTGTCAGCATGTCACTTGTCAGAATTTGTTTGCAGCACATATGACTGGCTCCTGATTCTAGCCCTCCTTCTTCTAGTCTGAGTCTGATTACTGTAGGCTATTACCAAATCAAATTCTAGTAGTTTCTGCATGTGAATGTAAAAAAAAAATGAAAAGCCTCACTCCAGTCCTTTGTTTTTAATATAAATAAGACATGTATTTTAGTTAAAGTGTATGTAGCACAGACCCCAGACTGGGCTGGCTGATTTATCCCAAGATCCATTCACTGTGAGGCACATGGCAGCCAGGCACACAACAGTTCACAGTCTCTCCCCAGATAGCAGGGTTAAATTGCCACAATTTTGTGGCAGTGTTGATTTGTAAGTCTGTTAACTTGCTGCACATTTTCACTGGCAAGTTATACACTTGCAGAGCACTTGAAGCACCAGTTCTAGTTGACATTTTTCCAATTTGTAGCAAATTTGCATGGCAAGTCTCTAGCAAGAACAAAGTTGCAGCTGTGAGTCTACAGCAAGTGCTCTGCAAGTCTACAGCATGAAAATTCAGCCACAGTGACCCCTGTGGTGGGATGACTATTGCACAACGTAACTGAAGCACAATGTGCAGCAAACTTGCAGAATATTTGCAAAGAAAGTTGATCTGGAGTCATACAATGCAGACTTGCTGAAATTGTGCAACAAACTTGTGAAGCCCGGCACGTCTAGCAATAGCTTAGCAAGTCATTTTCAAACTTGCAGAATAATTGCTTACTGTCTGGGTCAACTCCAGAAGCAGGTTGGCATGTCTTTTTTTTTTTGCAGTGTAATGCTGATTTAAAGTGGTTGTAAACCCTCACATATACCCAGTGAAGTGAACAACCTCAGATGGCATACAGAGATGAAACAAATCCCCCTACAAAGGTTTCACTTGTTTATCTGCATTTTTCTCTTCCCCACACCCCTTCAAAAGGGCAGATTGTGTTAAAAATCTTTCTTCATCTGTCAGGAGCACAGAGGAGGGGTGGAGAGACTGCAGTAACAGTGTGTGAGAGCTTGGAGAACACCCCCCCCCCCCACCCACACACACACACAGACAGACACGCACACAGGAAAAGAACTGTGTTCTGAATAGACAAGCTCCATTCTGAGCTCTCCATCCCCTTTCCTCCTAATACAAATTTATCTCATGTGTTGGGAAACTTGTCAGAAGTAATGCTGATAACAGAGGAACGAAGCACCAGAGAGAAACAACACTTAGAGCTTTGGAAACAGATAAGTAAACACTACATACTGTATATACTGTATGTGCTTTGCTGAGATTCCATGACTGAGGTTTACAACCACTTTAACTTGGGTAGGGTGCGGGGTGAACCTTGGGATACTTCAAACTTTCAGCACCAGTGCCTCCAGGTCAGATTCTCTGTAGCTTTCCTGCGCCTGCTTTCAGGAACTCTGGACATGGCTCTTCTAAACTGTAACTATCAGGCCCCAGCCTATTTATACCTTCCTCAGCCCCTTTCTGGCCATTCTTCCTGCCAAGGATTGGCTGTGGCAGCATGAATGTGCAAGGGTCTGCTTCTTCCACCCACTAAATTCTGGCACCTACCAGAAATCAGGGGACAGCAGTCTAGCCTGCCACCAGCAGAAATCAGAATAGCCGAAAGCAATCAAACTTCACTCCACTGCTACAGGGGAGCCAAATACTAATTTACTAATATTAATTTATCCTAACTGTTAACAACCTATCTAAGAGGGTGCTCCATGTATATAACCCATAAAGGCAAACTTCACTTAGATGGTCCCTTTTAGTCTGTTAAATACTCCATTAAAAATGTTTTCTTATATTTGTCCAAGTGCAAAAAATATCTGTTGATTGTACCAAACATTTTGTGAGCTAATAACTTCCTGTGCTCTTTGCTTGTGATAACCATTATCAGTAAACATTGTTCCCAGCACCCTCCGTGGACTACAGAATACCTTCCCACTATGCTATGGAGAATAGGAAAGAAGAAAGTGTTTTATAGTCCTAAAACACTTCTTTTCCTAGGGTGACCGTGGTGCTCCCCCATAGACAAAGTACAAAGAAAACTAAGGCAGCTAACACATCTAAGAAACTTTAAGCTACAATATATATATATTTGTTGCTGTGTTTAGATATGCCTTAAAATCTGTTCGCTGTCTAGTTGGATTCAGTGCTGGTGATGTTTTGTATTGCTTATTACTGTGAAATTACAAAGTATGATTGTTCACCTTTGGTTTCATGTGCTAACAAGTGATTTGTTTTTCATGTATTTGCTATATAGAGGGGAAAGAGGCTGATAAAAGTATCCCAAATGCTTTATTGTATTTTATTATTTTATTTTGCATGTTACACTATTTAGATGATTTCCATTTCAGGAAAATGACTGTGGAACGGAGTTGTGGAAAGAGCTGGTTAAATAATTGAATCCCTTGATGTTGAAAAGATGGACTCCAAGACAGTCTGCCAGCCAAGCATATAGTGTGGAAAAAGAATTTGCATTTTTGTACCCTTAATAAGTCTTCTGAAAACCAATAGCAGCATCACATCTAAACCATTTGAATTCAAGCCACAAACCTAAATATGCAGTGTTCTGTGTACACTGCATTTCATATAACTCTGCGGATTTGAAACATGTGGATGCTATACAAACAAGTTATGTTTGTATTTTGTTTTTACTTAATGTTAAAAAAGTACACATCTATTTCTGAGAAACTTTGAAGGAATTTTGCTTTAAATTAACAGGAATATTATTCATCAGTGGTATCAAAGAAGGCATTCACATTTAGGATTTTTACTCCTCTTGCTTTTTTAAAAACTTATCCGGTTAGGTGCAAAAACCCACAATGAAAAAAAACTGTAAGTGTACAAAAACATGCATGTGAAACACACACCCAAAAAGGGGCACTTACGGGTGTGCTTTTAGTCCACCCCCCCCCCCCCCCCCGAAGGAGTAGGTCTTCTGCCCTGAGACGCCTGATGGGGACATAGATGTACATGGTCTGCCTAGCCAGAAGGCCTGGCAAACCCCATTTTCCTTGGACAGCCAAAGCCATCCTAGAATACTAGGTCAGGGGAGCTCTCCCAAAGAGAGATGGCCTCACATCCTCCCCCTAGACATCAGGGTAAGCCCGAGGACTCACACCTTTCATCCAGTGAAAAAACACACACAAAAGTGAAAAGGTGACAAATGTGGGAGAAAAATAAATAAAAAAACAATAAAGTGGCCTCGCCAAATAGTTCACTGGCCGGGCCCTGAAGCTTGGTAAGCAAAAATTGCCCCGGACTTAAGCCAGAAGACCCAGCCCTGAAGGTGCAGTGCAGAAAAAGTGTTTAGATCCATGACCATATGTTCTTTTCACACAGTGGGTTCCCACACCCATAGAGTTACTAAGAGCACCTCTTAACGACCACTCCCTGAGGGAGACACCATGGACTCTCTGCCTTCCCAGCCCATGGCCAGACAAGGTATAACATTCAAACCACAAGGTAATGGACCCTTCCAGTTTTCTAGGGGGGAAATTTACTCCTGGTCCCCAATATTGCTTGGGCGCTCCGGTTTCAATTCCTGCCAGTACTAGCCTTCCAGGCCCCCATCACTCCAGCAGGGTTGCAAAGTCCCCACTCCAACACAATCCGAATGGGTCAGAATGATAACACAGCGCCCCCGCTAGAACACTGACAAGAACAGATACTACACTTGATCTTAGCCATTAATTATGTGACATGCATAAATTTATGAAATTCGTATTTATAATTTTTTTTTTTTTTTGCAATTTCATAATACCGTCTTATCTGTAACCTCTTTACAACTTATAGTGAATGTAATTTAATATGTCCATAGAGTAGTAATTTTTTTCCTTCAACCGGTGGGTTGAAGGGAAAAAATTACTTGATTCCCCCTTCCACACATTAGATGTGGATTAGGGACTACTCCACTGTTGGATTACACTAAACAGTGCTGCCGGCTATAGCCTACAGTACCAATCAAGCAGGGAAAATCTGAAAGGCTATATAGAAGTCGATCTGTAGTTTGACTTCTGTATCACCAGCCTGCCCATACATAGTTTGAAATTCAGCCAGTCGCTTCTGAACCAGTCAAGTATCTAACCATGTATGGCCGGCTTAAAATGATTGATTTAGAAAAATGTCTTAAAGAGACTGTTACCTGCATATACCTGCAGAAGACTCTATTTTTCTGGCCAAATTTTGGTCATTTCTAACAATTATTGAGTAGTTTCACCAGGATATATACATACTGCATTTCATTGCATTGCTCTTATATAATCTTTTTCTTACTTCTGGGTAGTGTAAAAGCTTGCCATTGTCTCTCTGGCCAATAGTAACATGCAAGAGGCAGGAAAGTGCTGAAGACTTGTCTGTCTGACAAGCCAGGAATTTGGCCTTACAAGTAGGGAATTAGAGGCCATTGCATGTATGCACAGACACCTCTAGGTGTAGCATTTTTTTTAGCGGTGTATTTTCTTTAAGACAACTAATTGTACTCATAATTGGACCCATATCATGTTTGTATACCAGAGATTTAATGAACCCAATGTTGCAGCTTTAGCACAACTCCTATTATTCTACTTCCCAGTGATAAGCTTCTCTGTCTGAACACTAAGGTATCTCACTAGACAGTGGACTGGCCTGTGAATCTAACACACCAGGATAAGGTTCCTTATTTTAGAAATCATGACAGTTGTTTTCAGTCCAATGCGATTTGAAAGTCACATGAATAAAAAAGATTCTTTTCCTTGTTTGTGAATTGAGCCTAATGTAATTGTGTGGCGCCATTGCAGTGGGATACAAGGTCCTTTTATTTGAGGTCCCACCTTAAAAGAGAAGTATGGGGTTTGGGTCTTTTTCAGAATCATACTTACCTAGCTGGATGCTGCATCTGTCCCCCTCCAGCTCTAACACTGAGAAACGAGCAACCAAACACCGCCGATTGCTCAGTGCTGGGCTGTGGAGGGAGCAGGTAGCTCAGGCTTTCAGCGAGCTGAGCCTGGTGGCGGTCCAGGCATATGGGCAGGTCCCGACCATATCCGATGACAGCTATGTCTGCTGAAAACGGGTCACAGGAGTGCAGAACAAACTGCACTCCTGTGATCCACAGGATATTTACAGCCAAATGAGCTTTGTCTGTACTTCTCTTTTAAGGTTATCTGACAAACCTCCTCCTGCCATTCACCTAGTTAGTTGTGTTGTATTCGTCCCATTCTTGACAATGGTATAATACATAGAAGATCATTTTCAACTCAAAATAAGGTCCATTTCAGTTAGAAATACAAGCCTCAAGTGCATAAATATTTTTTAGTGTAGGCAGTTGGAGATATTTCTCCTGATTATGTGGAAGCTTATGTGCAACACTATTTTCTGTATAAACTGAGACATAGGCGCTTACCTAGCACTGCTGAAGGGCACATTGCATTAATTTAGTTGATATTTTAGTGATATTTTAGCTTAGGACAAGTGCAATTCGTTTTGTTACAAATTAGTTTTCGGACGAAATTCGGCATATTCGTTCATTCGGAAGCATCCGAATAAATGAAAGACACTTTTGATGAATGCATAGCAATACGAATTGTCAGAAAGAACAAAAATCCGAAAATACAAAAACCCAAAAGAAGGAAGAATGATTCAACCTACGAGTTTAACAAATCGATTACATTTGGATAATTTTGTTTTTCGTATCTTCTATTATAATGAAATTATTAACTATTATTATCGTTTTTATTTTTATTATTATAAACTATTAAATCATAGGTAAAATAGCTGAAGTCAGTAATTCTTCTATTCAGGTCTCTACACCATAGCAGCTAATTTGGGATAGATTAGATGAACATTTTTATTGGAATTTCCTTTCAAATTTGGCTTAAGTAACTGCTAGGGAACAGAACAAATCCAAATGCATCCGAAGTTACGAATGATCCGACGTAACGAATGCCGATCATAACAAATTATCTGATAAATGAAAATAAAAAAAACAAAAATTTTTTGATAGAGCACATTTCTACTACTAGTAAAGTGTGGTCCCGGAGAGAGTTTGGATAGAATGGTGAAGGACTAGAATAGCTTTTATATATATTATATATACCATTCTTCCAGGAATCTTTGGTTCATTCCTGTGATGCCATGGGTCTTCTTCCTGTTCTTCTTCCTGAAAGCTGCAAATAATGCCACCAAAAAGGGTATAGTAATGACCCCTGTAACATTTTCTGGTGAGCCCCAATAGTGTCTTGATGTGGTCCCCCAGGGGGATGGGTCCTTGATGACCTGAGCTTACAGAAAGTGGGTTGAATGTTGTTAGGTGTCAATCAGCCCAGAAGAGGACCAGTGTTGGATTATAGAGCAGAGAGACTGTGGGGGACAGTGCCAGAAAAAGGGTAAATATTGCAGCAAAGGGGCAATGGAAATGTATCTATTTCTTTTCAATAAAGCGTGAACTTCTAAGATTAATATCAGGGTCAAGTTAGGGTTTATACTTTAGGGCTTAGGCTAAGTGTTAAGATCGAATTATCTGGATTTGGTTATTTGCGTAAATATTAAGGTAATAAAAATGGTTATAAGTTATCTGGTGTTATACTATATACTGTTTAAACTGTATCAAGTTTTCTCTTAGGCCTCATGCACACAGTACATTTTTTGACTGTTTTACAGCAGCTGTTTTTAGCTGCAGACGTTTTTTTCTACAGTCAATAAACCCTCCATCATGTTATCCTTTGTGTTTATGCACACATAGGCTGTTATCAACTGTTTTTAGCAGTGACGTTCTTTTGGAGGTTTTTCAGCTGTAAAAATGTCCAAACGCTCAAAAACGCTCAAAAACGTTGATCCCCAAAAAAACAAAAACGCTGGCCCTTTAAAAATGTGAAAAACACAAAAAAAATAAGGTAATATAACACTGGTAAAAGCTGAAAAAATCACTGATAAGCTACTGACATTTTTTGGACGTTTTTTAAAGTCCTGTGTGCATGAAGCCTAAGAAAGGCTGAGCCGATATGGTATCCTTTGTTGATATAAAATAAGAACATAATTTACATACATTATGTAAGTACTCTTTTGGGGGGGGTTAGGATATTGTGCTAAATCTGTATGCAAAATAAGAGAACCAGAACCTTTTCTAAGTGGAAGAGTGGGTTTGATAATAAGGTTGGCAGTGCCTCCACCCTGGACAGGGCCTCTGTACAGAGGCGGCTCTAGGCTTTGTGAGGCCTTAGGCAAAACTTAGATATGAGGCCCCACTCACGCCCATAATGTGAAAAATAATTAAAGTGATAGAAATTAACTGTATTAGAAGGGTACGTTATAGGGGGAGGGTAAGTGGGCAGTACAGGGGGCAGGAG
>BLSH010228773.1:36802-47348 GCA_018402905.1 Glandirana rugosa | reverse complement strand
CAGCAGGGTCCCCAGAGAGCCCCCCCCCACACAGCAGGGTCCCCAGACAGCCCCCCACACAGCAGGGTCCCCAGATGCAACATGTCACTTACCACCCATAGACTGGCTCTCTCTCCCTTCACTTCAGATGGGCATGCTGGGGGTTGCAGTTCCTCTCTTAGGATTGCGATGGGTCTGCCAGTTCTCCGGACTATATGTCCCATGATCCTCCTTTGTGCTCTTTTTTCATTCCCCGCTCCCGAGTACAGCAGCATGAGGAGGAGAGGGAGGGGGTGAAGAGCCCGCAGCTGCAGTTCTTTCTCCACATGGAGACACAGAGACACTCTCCCTGCTGCTGACCGAAGGAGGAGGAGGGAGGGGCAGGAAATAGCCCTCTGCTCACAGCCTCTCGCAGTTCAAGAGGGGGGAGGGACACAACAGTTTCTCCTCCACGGACCTGCTGCTCGCTGTATGGGAAGGAGCACCTGGGCTTTAGCGCCCCCCCCCCTCCCTCTGCCGATCAGCTCATCAGCCCTGCCACTAAGCAGTGTACAGTGGTGTTCAAAGTCATGGCTGTGCGAGGCGCACAGCCATGACTTTGACAGGCTGTCTGTCACTGAACCGGCCCACTGAGCCATCGGCCCACCGGGAAACTCCCGGTAGTCCCGATGGCCAGTACAGGCCTGGGTGCCACCTATCAGTGCCACCTATCACTGCCCATTAGTGCCACCTATCAGAGCCCATCAGTGCCGCCTATGAGTGCCCATCAGTGCTGCATATCAGTGCCACCTATCAGTGCCCATCAGTGCTGCTTATCAGTGTCACCTATTAGTTCCCATCAATGCTGCATATAAGTGCCTCTTCATCAGTTGCCTTCAGTGCCATATCATCAGTGCCGCCTCATCTGTGCCAATCAGTACTGCCTCATCAGTGCTCATCAGTGAAGGAGAAAACTTACTTATTTACAAAGTTTTGTAACAGAAACAAAGAAAAACTTTTTTTTTCCCAAATTTTCTGTCTTTTTTTATTTGTAGCGCAAAAAATAAAAATCCCAGTCGTGATCAAATACCACCAAAAGAAAGCTATATTTGTGGGAAAAAATGATAAAAATTTTGTTTGTGTACAGTATAGCATGACAGCACAATTGTCATTCAAAATGCAACAGCGCTGAAAGCTGAAAATTGGTCTGGCCGGGAAGGGGGGTAAGTGCCTGGTATTGAAGTTGGTAAAATGTAACTATGGGCAAAATAAACAATTACATATATGACACAATGGGGCTAATTCACTATATCGCGAATATGCGATCGCATAACGCTCAATAATAAAGCCCAGTAAAGGCAATTAGCATATCAAATACGCCATCATGCGAACGCAGAAATGCGTTATTGCCGCGAATATGCCTTCTTATATGGGAATAGCTGATGTCAATTGGGCTTGAACCTGCAGAATCCATTGAAGGCTTGTATGAACATGATTTGCTTGAAAAAGTGTATGGGAACTACTGCAGCAAAATGGAAAGCATAATGCTGCGTACAATGCAGGGTGTGCTGATGACATCTGTAGGATCCGAACCTGGAGCTGTAAGCTTTGAATGTATCGGAATAAACAACTAAGCTATAGACTTGACTACAACCAGACAGAAAAAATACATTTACTAATCTTGTATTCTCTTCATTCTCTACAAACTAACTGCTGCCACCTTAACTAGTGTGTGATTATTCCAATTGCACACCATAATATTAATGAATGTGTACATACCATTGCATGCATTGCAAAAGTTCATAGTATGGAAGCAATCAAACTGATGATGGGCATTGGCTAATTGGTGAATATGCCTTCACATATTTTCAAAATATAAGGCTGCTTACAATGCAAAGTGTGCTGATGACATCTGTAGGATCCGAACCTGGAGCTGTAAGCTTTGAATGTATCGGAATAAACCACTACACTATAGACTTGACCACAACCAGCCAGAAATAATACATTTACTAATCTTGTATTCTCTTCATTCTCTACAAACAAACTGCAGGCACATTAACTAGTGTGTGAATATTCCAATTCCACACTATAATATTATTGAATATGTACATACCATTGCATAAGTTCAAAGTATGGAAGAAATCAAACTGATGGGCATTGGCGAATATGCCTTCACATATTTTCAGAATATAATGCCAATTACAATGCATGGTGTAGTGATGGCATCAGTAGGATCCAAACCTGTAGCTGTAAGCTTTGAAGGTATTCAAAGGAACCACTACACTATGAAGTTGAACACAAACAGCCATAGAAAATACATTTACTAATCTTGGATTCTGAAAATTCTCTACAAACTAACTGCCAGCACATTAACTAGTGTGTGATTATTCCAATTCCACTTTATAATATTATTGAATATGTACATACCATTGCATGCATTTAAAGAATTCATAGTATGGAAGCAATCAAACTGATGGGCATTGGCTAATTGGCGAATATGCGTTCGCATATTTTCAGCATCTAATGCTGAGTACAATGCAAGTTTCAGAAGGTCATACCATCAAACTACTCTGTGAGTAAAGCCTCATACACACAGGACGAAGATTGTACGTACGATTGTCTCAAATCGTATGTTGCATAATGTAACTTGCATACTGATTGCACTACACGATCACACGACCAAAGAAAGAACGTTCAGGTGCATGTAATTAGCATCCGGCCGTTCCTGCCTTCTGAGCATGCGTGTTTTGCACAATACAACTTGTTGGACCAACTTCTCTGTACACACGATACAACGGTCGTATGACCGCTTGTTGGTACGACCACATTTTCTAGTTTGCTCATACGACTCCCGTTGTACGTCCGTCGTACCTCGGCTGTTCTAATCGCATGTACTAACGATTGATTTCGTATACAACGGTCGTTCGTACGACCTGTTGTTTACGATCGTCGTCCCGTGTGTACGAGGCTTTAGATAGCCTTGTTTAAATGTATCATGTAGGCTTGCTGTAATGGCTTATATGGTAATACAAATCAATGTACCAGCCAAACTTTGAACAGTCAGAATTATTTGACATTCATGTCAGCTGGGATTACTACTGAACTGTGATTAGCTGAAGCTATTCACATGATACAGGTTGTTGAGATAAGCCCAAGTACCGTGTGATAGCTGGGGCTCAATCCCAGCTCACCAATCTAGGTAACCAAGCTGATATTAAAGTTGTGCCTCAGCCCCCCCCACCACAGAAAATGTACAAGTCAGCAGCTACACATCCTGCAACTGCTGACTTTAATTATTAGGACACTGTCCTGGAAGATAGTGATGTTGGCACCCCAGTCCATGTTTCCATTGGCTCTCAGGTGCTGTTGCCTCCATTGCCGATTCCCTACTGCGCATGAACAAAGGGCACTGCGCTTTTTGAATGGCCTGGCAGCAGGGAAAGAGGAGGGGTGACAAATTTCTAGCATACCTCACTGCAGTGAGATCTGTTGCAAGTGGGGACAGGTAAATGTCCAAAAAAGGTACCCCCCCCCCCCCGAAAAGGTGCCAAACGTGGCATCAGAAGGGGGGGAGAGAGATAAGCAGAGTCTACACTTTTGGATGGATATCTAAGGCCCCTTTCACACTTGTGCAACTTGTTCTGCAACTTGGGACTGCAGAGTCGCCTGTCAAGTTGGACCCCACAATTTCCAATGAGTAGGATTCATAGCTGTCTGACTTCAAGTGGTATCGACTTCTAACTAGTCCCTGAACTACTTTGGTCCGAGTTTGCTATGACTTGTGGTCCCTAGACCTCAAGATTACACAGGCATTGCTTCAAGTCACACCAAAGTTCCATGTGTGAATGGGGCCTAAATCAAAAGGTGTTATCCTGAAAGTAATGCAGTTTGCCCACAACATTGTCCCAACTTCAGGGAATGCCTGAGTAATATTGAGAGCTAGGAACCTCAAGTCACATCAAAGTAGTACAGGGACTACTTTTAAGTTGGTGCCACTTGAAGTAGCACAGATATGAAGAGTTTCAGGAAAAGTCAGCCAAGTGTAAAAAGAGTGTATAGAAGTAACCCGCTCGGATATATATATATATATATAAAAGCAGCTCTTATATATATATACACACACACACACAGGTTCCTGCATCGCATTTCACACTGCCATGTGTGACCTGCTGGGAGCATCAATACATTGTTAATGACACCATTTCAACTCACGTATCACAGTGCAAACTAACAGTTCGGACATTAATCTGATCGCATGGGCGTGAACACCCATGCAATCCAATTCTGGTGTGGACCAGAAGAGAAAAAAAAAAAGGTCCTGTGCGAGTTCGGTCTGAATGCAATGCAAATTCAGCCATCCTATCTGTATGGCTGAAAATCGCATGGACAGCGCATGCAACTTGCACTGCGCTGTGAATCAGACTCAATCTTGCACAGTGCAGTGTGAACCGGCACTTACCTGCAATCCTCCAGACCCGTTAAAAGAAAGGACTCCACTTAAACATCATTTACCTGCAGGTGTGCTGAAGAGGTTAGGTTTTTTTTTTAATCCACGATTACACCTTCTCATAATTTGTCATTAGCAAGACAGTTCACTTCTCCAAACCCAGCTCCCCCCAAAACAAATAAAAAAAAAATAGCTCCAAAATTTACATTTATTTGCACAGCAACACAATTATGTACATTCATTTAGTGGCATTAGTATATTAGGTTTTACATTTAGACAAACATTTAGCAATTGGGATCTAATGGCCCTGCTCATAGGAGCTTACAATCTAAATTTTTTCCAAGCCTTATAGTGGACATAGCTTTAATTTCACAGTGTTTAGCAGGCTACACATTTCATAGTATAACTACTCTCAACAGACACCAACAAATGTTTAGCTGCAAGATTATACCAAATTACAAAAAAACAATCAGTCATTCTTAAAAAACAAAACAAAATACAAAATATTAAAAAGACGCATATTCCAAAACATGACCACCCACCACCCCACATTCCACGCACATACATTGGTGACGGTTCTGCTGGAAGATGCATTTCTGTGTACATGATTCCCTATCTGTTGTTGTCATGATCATTTAGTTTGAGGTCATTTTGGTGTGGGGGGGTCTTTTGTTTCCCCTCCTTATTACCCTCCACCCTTTGGCTGTGGAATGGGGTCTCTATAAATTTTGGCCTATCCCCTTATATCCCATTGTTCTCGCTTTTTGCGATGTGAATCACAATTGAAGTTGATTAGCAATTACACGATGTGTGTGAAGGTAAGAAAGGTGTACGTAGAGAGGAGCATTGAGAGTGTGACATCTAGTGGATAACTAGGGATATGACACTATTAAGGGACTATTTAGCCCAAGCCGCTCCAGCCCCTCCTCCAGCTCCGAGGAAGTCTGCAATTGGCCAGACGAAACGCGTCACCTGACGTTTCCAATGACGCATCTGAACCCGCCCTCCACCCTGGAGACGCCTCCCACCCGCTCCGTAACTGCTGTTTGAATCAGCCGGAGCTAGGGAGGTCCCGCCACGCTGCAACGCTGCTTCTTTGAGGCTATGGCAAGGAGATGGTATTTGTGAATCTTTGGAACCCTCCGTCCCCCCAGTGATGCCGCCTTCGGAGACCGGTGAGATCGTATCATAAAGTGCCAGTGTCACCGCTGTTGTACTTATGCCTGTATGGTGTCCACAGCTGTTTCAACGATTGTTTCACTTTGATCTTTGGACTGATCAGTGTTATTTACGATGGTGATCTATTAACTGCACCTTACTCACCCTTACCTGGACTTCCATTCCTACATGCCATATACCACATGCATTAGTGGTGTGCATTTTAATACCTGGGAAGTCAGACTGAAAGTGACGGCTTATATCTGATGGTATCATAGACATTCCCACCCCATTGCTACCTACCTGTGCCTCAATTCTCTACCGGCCTATGCGGCAGCGTTATCTCCCAAGCCACACACTCCCCTATCCCTGACCTCAGGGCATTTATAATTCATGTCCCTATGGCCTGGCCAGGACCCCTTGTACTGGTCATGGACTTCAGAGGATGAATGATTGTATGTGGATGGCTGGGGTGATGGCTGCATGGGTGATCAGACGCGTCTAATGTTACTGACAACGTTGTAAATTTTTACTGTTTTCCTACTCCAGTGGTTATGTACCTTTTATATTTAGTATATTAAAAGTTACGTTTTATGGAACTTTGGGCTCCTGTTATTGGTGCGCTGGTGATCCTCAATCACCTCCCTTTTTGACTTGTACAATTAGCACCTAGGAACCACGCCTGGATGCAGGTGGTTTGTTTCTGGGGCAGGTTATGGCATACACACGGCCGTCCTGATACCCGACATATCGGTCTGAACGGGTGAATTTTACCCAATTGGTTTATGATTAAGCAATGAGATCAAAGAGTAGAAGGTTAGCAGATGCTCCCAAACCATGAATGCATGGTTAGACAGCAACAATACACAACACTGACAGCAAAGCCACACTTTTGATGGACAAAATGCTCAAGAATTTCAACGAACAGCCAAAGTGGGGCATTTGTCATTATGCACAATATCAGCCCTACTCCCCCAAAAACCACAGCAAATAACACAGCCTCTTCGCAGGGCAAACCAACCTCCTTTAATGCAGTCAATTATATAACATAGGTTGTATTGCACACCGACACGCCCAATGGAAGTACACGCCCACCAGTGTCATTCAATCTGTCTCTTCATGTCTGCCTAACTCAAAGTGATTGCACCTGATAAAAAAGAACGCTTACAATTTGCAAATGTGTTAGCCCACACGATATTGTCAAAACGCCTGCCTTTACATGCACATGAACTTTAATGGCATCCCAGTCCTAGTCTGTAGGGTTCAATATTGAGTTTGCCCGCACTTTGCAGCTATAACAGCTTCAACTGGGAAGGCTGTCCACAAGGTTTAGGAGTGTCTATGGGAATGTTTGACCATTCTTCCCAAAGCACTTTTGTGAGGTCAGGCACTGATGTTGGATGAGAAGGCCTGGCTCACAGTCTCCGCTATAATTCATCCCAAAGGTGTTCTATCAGGTTGAGGTCAGGACTCTGTACAGGCCAGTCAAGTTCCTCCACCCCAAACTCACTCATCCATGTCTTTATGGACCTTGATTTGCACACTGGTCCAAATCAGGAGGGGGGATTATGTTGTGGGGTTGTTTTACAGGGGTTATTCTTTCACACTTGTGCGACTTGAAATTTGTACGTTTTTACAGCGTTTTGCCGCAATGTTTTGCAGTGATTTTGATGTGACTTGAAGCAATAGCTGTGTAATCCTGAGGTCTATGGACCTCAAGTCGCATCAAAGTCGGACCAAAGTAGTGCAGGGACTACTTTGAAGTCACTGCAACTTGAAGTCGCACAGATATGAATGGTACTCATTGAAAATCATGGGGAACAGCTTGTCACATGACTTTGCAGTCCCAAGTCGCAGAAAAAATCACACAAGTGTGAAAGGGGCCTGACGATAATTTCCAATGAGCACCATTCATATCTGTGCGACTTCAAAGTAGTCTGACTTTGAAGCAACTCGAGGTCGATAGACCTCAGAATTACACAGCTATTGCTTCAAGTCACATCAAAATCACTTCAAAAAATTGCAACAAATTGTGGTAAAGTCATGCGACTTTCAGGTCGCACAAGTGTGAAAGCGGCCTTAGCCCAGGTTCACATAGGTGCGATGCAGGATCCAGCATGAATTTCAGCACCGGTTCCTGCATTGCACCTCTCCTACAGGCAGTTTTACACTGCCTTCTGTGAACCACTGCGGGTGTCAGTACAATATTAATGACACCCTTAGATTGGTTCATAGATCGCAGTGCTAACTGTGGATTCCAATAGGAATAGGAGTGAGAACACCCATGCGACCTGATTCTGGTGCGGGAAAAAAGGGTCCCTGCACTGCTATAGCTGCAAAGGCTTGGCTAAATCAAATTTGAACCCTACAGACTAAGACTGGGATACTATTAAAGTTCATGTGTGTATAAAGCCAGGTGTCCCAATACTTTTGGCAAGATCGCAGATTGTGCAAGATTTGCAATGGTGGTGGAACCCTCGTCCACATAAATGTTACATTTATATAAAACCTGGGCAAGAACATGAGTTATGTTTAACAACACAGGAAGAGCTGGAAGCCTTTCTACAGGACATAGCATGTTTGGGATTTGAACCTATGAACCCCAGCTTTGCTCAGCAGAAGTGCTAAGCCCTTAGCCACATTCATGGAGCATCCATGGCTGTGATGTCAAACAGTCCTAAGTCTCAGGGTTGCAATAAATGAACCAATGCAGATGTACTGTGGAAGGTTGGATAACCATTGAACAACCTGCTACTGGCATATGCCATCTGTTTTGAAGGTTTGTTATGGCTCAGTACTGTGAGCATTCTGCTATAGAACATCTCTCATTTTGGGGCATTTGCCTTGGTAAGAAGCTGCAATAATTGCTGGATGGGAAATGTTAAGGCTGATTATAGTCCTTGCCCATAGAAAACATGTGACACAATTTTCAATAGTGGTGGAACCCTCCTACACATAAATACTACATTTAGACATAATTTTGGTAAGAACATGAGTTATGAGAACAGAAAACCTCTCTACATGAAGTGATATTCTCAGGATGCAAACCCAGAACCTCTGTGTTCTTAGGTAGAAGCGTTAAGCTGTTAACCACCAGTCTGCCGAGTGTGCAGCCCTCCTACACATAAATACACATAAATACACATATACTGCATTTCTTTGCACATATAGGTGGTGGAATTACATTAGTCTGGAGTTTATGCTGTGCTATTTGGTGGTGCTTGAAGTGTAAAACAGTGATATTAGCTTTTTTTATTATTATTCTTTATTATTATTATTTTTATTTATTATATGTAGTATTATTATTTATTATATTATTTATTATTATTATTATTATTATTATTATTAATTATTATTTATTGTTTGTGCTTTGTGAAGATACCTGTGTGAGTTTAGGAAAAGATTTTTATGAGATGGACAGCAACAAGCAAAAGACAGGGAAAAACAAGAGAAGATTGCACATTGTAACATTTTTAAAAACAAATTAGATGATGAAATAGCAACATTGTTGCAGGGGCAATTTGTTTGAGAGAAAGATACATTTCATCTCAACATGAAAAGGATTACAATTGTACCATTAGAATCAATGGCTGAAACTTGCATTGGGCTTCTCAAGAAGGCATATTAGCCAACGCAAATTTGCCTTCTCAAAAAGACATTATAGGCAAGTGCGAATTTGTGAATTTACTATACCGCCCTCTAAAAAAGGCATGGGAGTTAAAATGAGGGAATTTTCTTGTCTGAGCGTGCTCAGTTGTGCTGATGAATAGTCAGGAAAAAAGGGGGAATTTGGCTCTTTTCAGACTTTCAATGATATTTCAGGTTATACATCACTTTTTTAAACAATTTAAAAGCAGATCATCATTAAACAAGATACTACTTTTTAAGAATCATTTAGGTGATCCTATCATGCTCTAAACATTATTTCCATGTGGAATTTCCTTTGCTTCTACCACGACTAATTTTTTAGTCAGTCACTGTTGTTTGGGCGTTATAGTGAATTTGATTCTGGGACTATTTTCTCCCTCAGGGCTTTAGTGAATTCCATTTTCGCACTAATTAGCGCAAATTCGCGATTCTGCGCTTTAAAATTTGCGCAAAGGCAGAATCGCGATATAGTAAATGACCCCCAATCTGTCACCACCATTAACGGCGTTGTTTTTGTTTTTTTAATGTCCCCTGTAAAGTAGTGTTATTGAGATTTTAGGGGCGCCTTTAAATTGTGATAATCCAAAGCTGTACATCTGAGACTGTCTTGTCCACAGGGTAACAACATTGCTGTGTGATTTTACTAAAAGGTGAACAACATTGTTACCTTCTTGTACTCCAGTAGAGATGTAAAAGTTCGATGTGCTGTCCTTTTAAATTGTGATCATCCAAAGGTTACAAATATAGTGAATTCCAAGTGACAACAGTGCTGAACACCCAGTGGAACATCAGTCATCAGTAAAATAAATAACATACAGTATAAATCAAATAGTCCATGTAATCAGTGAACTACATATGTCGTTATGGATGCAGAGTTCCATCTTGAGGCTGTTTGTGGGCTGTCAGGCAGTGTCCTGCACATAAGCATTGTCGACCTCTAACTCCTGGAGTAACTACCTTGAGACGTAGGTATTGCTGTATACATCAAGTGACTAATGTACCTGATAAACTAAATATGACATACAATAAATAAAATGACTACTGACTACAAGGTGACCCACAAGTCGTGACAACAGTGAACCTTAAGTGATATAAACATTGGAAACCTACTAGTGTTAAATTTTCCTGTCGTGTAGCTTGAAAATGTAGAGATGACCTCATGTTCTTCCATTGTTACAACAAGTGGAAAATCATTTTAGTGTGTCGTTACAACAATGGGACACCTGTTCTGTCAGAGTCTACATGTCGAAACCTAATAGTGTTAAATTTCCGCGGGGATTTTAGAGTTATTGTGATGAAATGTCCCCTGTAATTTTTTTGTTTTTGTTGCGGCAA
>BLSH010228658.1:854886-867194 GCA_018402905.1 Glandirana rugosa | reverse complement strand
TTTACTTGATTTTAATTTATTTTCCCTATCCCCATTTATTTGTAGGGCACTTGCCCTACAAAGAAGGTGATTTTAGAACAGTTATATGGCTTCTACCGTTAATTAATACTTTTCAGACACAGTTTGAAGATGATCCACATTCACCTCCATTTTTGCTTTTTTTATGTTTTTATTTTTTTAAAAATATTTACAGTTATTTCCCTGTCCCCATTTTTTTGTAGGGCACTTGCCCTACCCTTACCCCCATTTTACTTCCTTTTGCAGCCCTCTGGGGCTTTCCAGGACTTTCCTACAGCCATTTTTGTGCCTAAAAGTTCGGGTCCCCATTGATTTCAATGGGGTTCGTTGTCCGTGCGATCGTTCGGGTTCCGTCCGGACCCGGACCCGGACTTTGTCACGAAGTTCGGACGGACCAGCAGAACCCGAACTTCCAGGTGTTCGCTCAACTCTACTAATGAGGAGAAGAGGGTCAGTGCATACTGTTGTAGTTCTTGGGGAAGTATTGTCTCAGGTACCACCCGAATTTTGAGGTTATTCCTGCTCGATCGGTCTTCTAGGTCTGAAATTTTATCTTTTAACCAGTTGATTTCTTCGGTTTGTGTGTTGTGGGCTTCTACTAGCTTGTTAAAGGATAACGTATAGTCTCCCATGGTTTTTTCCACATGGTCCACCCTGTCCCCTAGCCTGTGTACTTTGGCCTGGCAGTTTTTGGACACTGGATATGAGGTCTGCGTGCAGGGATGCCCTCAGTGACAGTGTCATGTCCTTAAGCATGGTGTCTGAGACAGGCTGGCCAGAGGTGGAGAAGGCTGCTATGGGGTCCGTTCTCCCTGCTGCGCTGTGTGCTTCTAAGGCCTGTGTACCACTCACCTCCATGTCTGGTTCCCCCTGTTCCCTGAGCGGGGAGTGTTTGCGGGCTTTGGTCTTGGCAGGGCTTCTGGACGTTGGGCTGGAGTTGGCTGTGGACGATCCGCTCCCTCCGTCTCCTGATGGGACTCCGTTGCCGTGCTGGTTTCAGCCTGAACGGGCAGCCTGGGCCTGGTCTCTCTGTGTGGAGCAGGCATCACTGCCCTTTTGCTGTAGCCCCTGCTGGATCGTGGGGTAAAACCCTGGCATTTTGCTGAGCTGCTGCAGTGTCTTCCTTCAGCGGGTCATTCTAGGACTCCTCCGGTGTCCGATGAGTGTAGTGGGGGCTGTGTATCTCGGCTGTGGGCTCCGTGTTGGGCTGTTTACCCCCATGGCTGAGCAGATCTCTTGGCTCAGGTGTCCATCTTAGAGCACGGCGGCCACGCCCCCATCTTAATGTCTTAGTTCTTAAAGTGAATTTCAGAACTATCCAGGAAAGGAAAACATTTAAACTAAGAATGATACTTCTTTTTTTTTTCACAAAAAATAACGGCCTCAATTTAGATATTGGTTTCCTTACCCATTATACTACAGTTTTATGACCCCCTATGTGACTGTCACCCCCTCCCAGTCTATAGCTCTCCCTCTGTCTTATCTCACTAACTCTGCTGTTAGCTTTGTTACCACTACCATAGACGTTGATTTGTAAGTGGTCGTTTTTCTTTTTTTTCCTTTCCCTCAGAGAATGTATGTTTTTTTTTTTGTAATTTTAACATTCTGCTAAAACATGTGTGAATTAGTACTGCTTGGACCTTGAAGAAGGGGACATACCCCGAAAGCTTGTCCTGAAAAATTGTAGGTTAGTGAAAATTAAAGTATCATGGACAGTACTCAATTTTCTCTAAATTAGTCTACCTATTTGAACATTACAAATACCAGTACCATTTAGCTTCTTCCATGCAGTTAAAAGCCAGTTTTCTTGCTATGTATGGCATTCAGGCTGTCCATGATGCAAATCCAACATACTGACATGATTAACCAAACAGGGTGGCATTGGTCTACCCCTGGAAAGTTCATACTATGTAGCTACACTTCTAGATAAAATCTATTATTGGTGGCATCCCACTAAAGACAAAATACAGACCTTAATGGAGTCCTCAATTTTGCCACCCTCCCCTATCACACCTACACCTCCTATGCTGGGCAACTGGACATTCCCTACCTGCTTTAGACTACCCTTCCATTAAAGCCTCACTTGACGCTTGGTCCATGCTCTTCTTTCATAAGTCCACATTATACCCTTTTAAGGTAATATTACTTCCTATCACTATCTTACAATATAGGATCCCAGATCTTAACTTACAATACTGGAAGCACACTCTACGTGACCTCTATATAGGTCCCAACATAAAATTCTTTGAATGTCTACAAACTGAATATGCCCTAAGATCCCTTGACATTTTCACTTGTACAAAAATTCATCACTGTCTCTGTACCTCCAGTATATCCCAGGTTGAGACTTTTCCACAGCTCCTACACTAATACTTCACTAAACATCTCTACCCTAAGAAAAGAATACCTCTGTTCTACTCATACCAAACACTAACTTTAGAACACAACAATGTCTAAATGCAAACCATAGTTGGGGAGGTCTTCTTTGACCAGGAATGGAAAAGGGCCTGCCACAACACATATATTGCCTCACATTGTTCTAAATATTGGAAACTATAATTGGAACGTATCCTTTGTTGGTATTTAATGCCTCACGTTACTGGAGACAATGTGGTGAGACAGGCTCCTTATACCACATTGCATGGTCTTGCATTCTGGATATCCGATATCCTAGAATACCCAATTAGTTCCAATTTTGGCCCTAGCTTTGCTCCATGCTGGATTCCTGCCCAGCTCTTGAACTATTATAGAACATCTATTACTTACAGTGAAACTCAACCTCACTAGACTGTAGAACTCCCTAACACAACTGACTGTATTCTCTATGTTTAATGATTTAAACAACCAATGTGAAGTAAAGAGGTTGTTTGCCTACAAAAACATGTCCTATACCAAATACTACTCGGCCAAGGTTCTTTGGCTGCACCATTCCATATGTACTCATATGTACTGTAATATCCTGAAATTTGAAATGGCATCAGAATATATTGTGTTTATATGACTGGCATCCTTTTTTTCCTCCTTTAATTCATTATCCCTACCTTATCCCCCCTACTATCTACCCCTTCCCTCTCCCCTCCTCATCTCCCCCCCCCCCCTTTTTCCCCTTCCTTTAAGTTTTCGCTAAAATGAATATAATGTACTTTAAAAAAGGCCTGTACTCTTTCCTTAATGTACATAATATACAGTAACTGGTTACTAACATTTATAGGTAAAATTTATCCAGGGATAATCCAACTACCTCTCTGGGGAACAGGAGGAACCCCCCCCCCCCCACTATAGCAAATTGGATAATGCCTTGCTGGGGTTTAACAAGTTTCTCCTGATCAACTGGGGGTGAAGGATTGTGTACATGGGATTGTATGGTTATGTGATTTTTTTTTTTTTTTTATTGGTTGAACTAGATGGACTTGTACCTTTTTTGAACCTGACTAACTATGTAACTAGAAACAATGTACTATGTTAAAGAAAGCTATTTCTGGAACTCTATTTTCTATACTTTAATATTTCTCTTCGTATGACTGAACAGGTCACTGATGTTCTTTTGTTACACTTCTACTGTGAATTTGGCTGTTGTTTTATTTTCTTGTATTTATTAAACTTATAATAAAAAACATATTAAACATTGAATCCATAGGCTTAATGTAATTTTGGTCTTTTATCTTGATTTGGAAGTATTTGTTTCTGTTCATTTTTATTTAATATTTCCTGCTACTTTTTAGAGCAATATAATTCTTACCATTATATGTATGAGCCCCCTGAATAATTTTGGGGGGAGGGGTGCTTAAGTGGTTTTAATTAAACTGCAGCACTCCCAATTAGCCTGTAGAACCTGTGATTTATGAAGCAAATAGATTATAGTCATAAACAGCAGAAGCAGGGCCTTTGCTAGATCCCAGCATCTGTGAAACAAGGTTCTCTTGCTGGCTGCTCTGGGTCTGGTCTAAACACAATCCTTTTCAATGCAGGTACTATCCAAAAGAGTATGCTCCTATCTGACAGTACCTGCATATTTTTTATCTCTGAAGTAACTTGGCGGCAATGATGAGCAAATTCTGGCCGTTTTATGGTTAATTGGAAAACTGCTTGCAAAAAGGTAAGGGAACTGAAAAATTAGTTTTAGAAAATACCATATATCAGAGAGAGTGCCCTTGAGTATGACTTGGAGGGCAAAATGTAAAACTGTTCAAATGGGGGATGCTCTAAAGTTGTACATGGAACAGTTTAATGTAGGCAATGCATATTTGTCTGTAGAATAATTTTTTTCCTATATAATTAGTTTGTCTTACAAGCAGCAGCACCCCAATCTGATTCATTTCATTGTGAAAAAATGTTTTTTTTATACAGGTAGCTTTTACTGGCAGTTACAAATTGGCCAGTAGTTTGGCTGTGGCTGCCTCTTTTCTTGCTGTATCAAAACTGTCCTGCCACCGGCCATTTTCTTTTAAGCTTCCATTAGGAATTAGGAAATTGCAAGTGATGCAGCAGTGTAAAAGGTCAGTAGGAAACAGTTTTAATCAGGGATAACTGGCTAAATTATACAAATGACAAAGACTACAGACAGATGTTTTACTACAAGAATTAAGAGACTAAAGAAGATACAGTGTAGTGTAAAACTGCCCAGTTGTACAACAGCAGCACAATTTTATTTTTTAAATCTAATTAAATCCAAATTAAATCATATCTGAGACAGAAGTGCGCACAACAATCAAATCCTTCAAACCTAATAAGAGACCTGGCCCTGATGGCTTCACCGCCACCTACTATGAACAATTTGCTGACCTCCTCGCCCCCCTTTTATCGGAAGCCTTCAACTCAATCCTGCAGGGCCGTCCCTTCAATATGGAGTCTCTACAGGCTACCATCTCCATGATCCCTAAGCCAGGCTCTGACGACACATCCTGGTCAAACTACCGCCCAATTTCACTATTAAACATAGACATCAAACTCCTAGCCAAAGTCTTGTCCTCCCGCCTAAATCTGATCATAGGCACACTTATACACAAAGATCAAGTAAGGTTTATTCCCTCTAGACAGGCCGGTGACAATATTAAAAGGGTGGTTCTCCTCTCCCATCTCGCCCGCTCCCGCCACATCCCAACCTGCTTTCTGTCACTAGATATCCGTAAAGCCTTTGATACCCTTTCCTGGCCCTATCTTCAGTTTGCCCTACGTAAATGGGGTTTTGGCCCCCACTTTATTCAATGGATATCATCTCTCTACGCTAACCCTTCAGCTCATGTTAGATATGCTGGCTCCAAATCGGAACCCTTCCCAATACGGCGCGGAACAAGACAAGGATGCCCTCTTTCTCCCCTTCTCTTTGCCCTAGCTATTGAGCCATTGGCCCACCTGATACGCTCTAACCAGAATATTAAGGGGCTAGAAATGGGAGGACATCAACATAAACTCTGCCTATTTGTGGACGATGTCCTCCTATTCCTGACCTCCCTGTTGACCTCCTCCCCCAACCTCCTTTCCACCTTGAACAAATTCGCAACCCTCTCCGGACTTGAGGTCAATGCCCAAAAATCCAAAATTCTCAACATATCTCTGACACCACAGCACCAAGCGCAGTTACAGGAGGTCCTCCCATTCACCTGGGCTCAACCTCACCTAACTTATCTAAGTATTAAACTGACCCCAGACCCATCCAATCTTTTCAGGGCCAACTACCCCCCTATGTTAACTCACCTCACAAAACTATTAACCACATAGTCCCCCCTACCCCTGTCCTGGTTGGTGCGTATCACGGTGATTAAAATGGTTATCCTACCTAAGATTCTCTATCTGTTTAGAGTCCTCCCCACTTTAGTTCCGACCTACTTGCTTTGAATCCTACAGCGCAGAGCATCCAACTTTGTATGGGATAAGAAAAGACCCAGAATCTCCAAATCGGTTCTTCACCTACCAAAATCCCAAGGAGGCCTGAGTTACCCATGCTTTGCAAAATATTACCAGGCAGCTCAGATCTCCACACTTTCTAAATATCACGCAACCAAGGAGACTCCTCTGTGGGTATCCCTTGAAGCAGTCGACAGCGACCCCCTCTTTCTAGCCAACCTGCTCTGGCTTTCGACCAAAGACCACAAAGTTATTACCAACCCTGGCACAAACCACTCGCTGCGCCTCTGGAACACCCTCAGATTTAAATATAGACTCCAGTCCCTCCATAACCCCCTCCTATCCTATTTCCGAAACCCAGCATTTTACCCCGCCTGGGTATCCCCTTCTTCATTTCATAGATGGATGGAGGGGGACCTAATTCGTATGCACTCCTTCTACACCTTCGATGTCTTTAAATCCTTCCCTTCTCTACAAGAAACTTTCAGTCTCCCTAATTCCGAAATATTCCGTTACCTCCAACTCAAACACTTTTGCGCCCCCTACACCCGTTTAGATCCTTCCCTCCCGTCGATGACCATTTTCGAACATGCATGCCATAAAGATCCCCATATGAGAAGGTTGCTCTCCTCTCTATACGCTTGCATGCTTGTCCCTCCCTCGCAGGCAACACTTCCCTACATGTCTAAATGGGCCGAAGACCTTGGAATCACCCTGGACTCCAAGGACTGGTCCGATATATGGCTCAACACTAAGTCAGCCTCCCAAAACATTGTAGCCTTAGAAACAAATTATAAGGTCCTATAATTATAAGGTTCCGCTGGTACCTGGTCCCTGCCCGGATATCAAAATTTGCCCCAACAAGCCCCCCTTCATGCTTCCATGGTTGTCAAGACCCCGGTACCCACCTCCATACATGGTGGTCCTGCCCAACCGTCGCCAAGTTCTGGGCTGAAATATTCGAGATCATCTCGATTGTAGCTGGTCAGAGGATTGAACCCTCCCCTGACATAGCAATACTGAAAGTCAAACGACCCGGTATCAGTAGAAATAGCTTTAAACTACTTCTACAGATCACTACAGCCACTAAACAAACAATAGCTAAGGCCTGGAAATCCCCCCAGCTATCTATTTTGGAAGTTAAACATAGAGTATCCATGGCCATGATCCATGCCAAAACTGAGGCGACTATTCTTAACTCTATTCCAAAATTTGAGCGTATCTGGAACATTTGGACGGACCACTTATTCCCGAATAATTTTGACAACACCCTTTTTCTCCCATAGGTGAGACTTCACTATCCCCCCACGTCCTCCTCGGTTGCACCGCCCTATCCACTTCTTGACTCCTGGCGGGGAGTACCTACCCCACCTATCCCCTCCCCTCTTGCCCCCCCGCCTGTTGGGCTCCCCTGTCCTCCCTCCCCTACCTCACTCTGGCTTCTCTTCTCTCCCCCCTCAGCCTCAGCATCCCTACTCCCGTCTTCTCCCTGCTCACCTCATCCTCCTTCCCACCCCCTATAGATGAAAGGGCCCCTCCCACCAACTCCTGAGAGTTTGTGCACCTCAACTTAAGACAAATATAATACCCTGAATTAGTCTCATCCTGCCCCCATTCGCATACACCCCTATGATGCCCATTCCATCTATATATATTCCCACACATATACCTTTGGTACATTCCAATATTTGTACCTAGCTACTACAAGAAACGCATCTACTCTCTCAAACTACTTGCCTTGTGCCCACAGCCCGGCTTCAAGGGTATACTTTATCTTGTATTGCCTAACCACTCTTACGATGGTAACAGCACAAATCCAACATGTACCGGTTGATGGGGCCGTCCCCATATGTCGCTTTTACCCCTGCGTTGGGTTTAACTTCAACTATGCTTATGTTTTCCTTGCATGCACATCTGTATGTACACCTTTTTTTCAATAAAAAGTTTGAATAAGTAAATTGAAATGAAATTTTAACTCTAGGCTGGATTTACCAATATAAAGCATCAAGAAATTTTAAGATTTGAGAGAAAATAATTGCAAAATTATTTTTCTTTAGAATAGGACGTTGGCATAGAATTACTACTTGATTTCTACAAGTAGTTTACATTGGAAGTTAACAAACATTTTCACCATTTGTTGAAGGAATAGTGATGAGAATGTGGTTTTATTACAATAATTAAGATACTGCATATAAAGCAGCGTAAAACCGAGTAGCAGCACAGCAGTTTTCATAAGAGATAATAGGTCTAAATAGTATGTATAACTTTTATTTTGTCTATAAAGATAGGGGGAGTGGTGAAAGTGTGAGGGGGATTAAGTGCACTTTTTTGGTGTGTTAATTAAAAAAAAGCAGCTCAAAGAATAAATGGTCAATACTATGTAAATGCTTCACTTTGAGCATTGCAAAAAAGTCCTATTAAAAAAAACACAAAAGAAATGAAAACCCCTAGTCATTTTTTTCACTAGAAGCCTTACAGAAAAAAAAGTTTACTGGCACTCCATTAAAAATTAATGGGCTTCCTTAACACAAAAATAACCCACTTTAAAGAGACAATGGAATGTTTTCCATTTAAAGCAAAGTGGAAATGTCTGTAAAAAGGCTGCACCACAGAGTCCTATCTTTTCCACTGTGGTGCGTAGCATTGTTGGCCCATTCACATTTCTGTGCTGAGCTAAAGCGTGCATTACTGTGCATGGTAATACAAGGTGGGGTTACAGTTGCAACATGCAGTGCCTTTCATTTTGAATGACACCCCAAATAAAATGCACCTGCATTGTAGCCTGCATTAAACACATTAGGGGTATGCTCCAATACCCTTATGTAATGTAAGGTTGTAAAAAAGTAGTATCTCTGACTTTGTCAACAGCAAATGCATATCACTGCTTCTGAAAGTGCACTGAGATTCCCTTAAAGTGGTAATAAAATAATAATAAAACATTTTTAAATCAGATAAAAATAACATAACATTTAAATGTAAAGCTTCCTTTTTCAATTTTCCCCTGACTGCATCTCTATATTCCTGTTCTGCCCCCTGTGCCACCAAGACCTATCGAGTCCTGTGTGGGTCTCTTTAACCACTTCACCCCCGGAAGGATTTCACACTGTAGGACCAGAGCACTTTTTGCGATTCAGCACTGCGTAGCTTTAACTGACAATTGCACGGTCGTGTGAAGTTGTACCCAAACTAAATTTGTGTCATTTTTTCCCCACAAATAGAGCTTTCTTTTGGTGGTATTTTATCACCTCTGTGCCATTTCTGATCACCGCTATAAACAAAAAAAGAGCAACAATTTTGCAAAAAAAACTATTTCTTACTTTTTGCTAAAACACAAATCCAAAAAACAAATATAGAAAAAACAAATGTATTCATCGGTTTGGCCAATTTATATTCTTCCTCATATTTTTGGTAAAAAAAATCGTAATCAGCGTTTATTGATTGGTTTGCGCAAAAGTTGCCACGTTTACAAACCATGAGAATTAATTTCTGGCATTTTTACATTATTTTTTTACTAGTAATGGCGGCGATCTGCGATTTTTATTGGGACTTTTTTTCATATAGGGGCAGACATGTCAGACATTTTTGACACTTTTTTTGGGACCAATGACATTTATACAGCGATCAGAAATTTAAATATCCACTGATTACTGTATGTCATTGGCAGTGAAGGGGTTAACCTGCAGGGGGAGATCTAAGGGTTAACTGTGTTTCCTAGGCATGTTCTAACTGTGAGGGGGCTGGGCTACAATAGGGCATAAGAGATATAACTGATCCCAGTGACAGGGATCAGTAGATCTCTTACATACCCACTGACAGAGCGGGGACCGCCGTGTTTACTTTGGCTGTTCCCTATTCTTTCTCTCTGGCAGGTCATCGTGGCACACTCCTGCAGAGTGCGGTGGGCAGAAGAGCGCGCCGCCGATGGTGTGCTCCCGCCCGCTAACTGCGCCGTACATATACAGTATGCGGTCGGCAAGTTGTTAACATGTGTAATCTCACTCTGTACCACAATGCTACATGCAGCCATTCAGAGTGCTGCACACACAGCCACCATAGGATAGAACAAGCCGTACCTCTCTATTTCCTCCACATCTGGGATTGACACCAATGTGTCCCTCTCATGCTAGCAGTGTGAGCAGTGTTCTGAATGTCTGCATGTACAGTAGTAGTACAGGGCGGGAGCATGCATGTTGTGGAGACTCACAGAGGGTCCTGGCAGTGCAGGGGGCACAGAAAAAATGTGAATATAGTGGTGCAGCCAGGGAACAATTGAACAAAGGAAGTTCCAAGGAGGAAATTGAAAAATATAATTAAAATGCATTTGAGGTGTACAGTATTACTTTTATCTGATTTAGCAGAAAAAAATATGTTAATATCATTTTAACTTTGCAGCACACTGCATAGATATTCCTTCATTTAGTGCTCTCTGCAAAGTTTCTATTTATTACTGCTTATTTACATTTGTATTCAAAGTTTACCATTTCCTGGAATATTGTTTGCCCAAATACTACTCATTTGAACTATAGCAATATTAAAATTATCAATTTAATGCACTTGAATGCTAACGTTTTATCTTTTATAAGTCTCTTATCACATCATTAGAGTGCATACCCTGTCTCTTATGTCCTTGATCAAGACTGATTGAGTAGGCATAACATTACCTACATTTCTAAGAAATTATAACACACTGGATTTAATTTCTTTAAAAGGTGAATTTATCTTTTTTCTTGGCTTATAAAATGACAAACCAATCTACAGTATATTGATTCTGCTTTAAACATTCATTTCTGCATGCTAATTAAAGTATCATCTCGTACTGACTTTGAATGTACATTTCTACCTTTTTATTGGTTAATGTTTCTATAATTTTCTCAATCTGGTAGCAAGGTTGGAATTAAAAAATGTGTTCATATATTATTTAAAAAGTTAAATTGTACCCAAGTTTGATATATTGCAGCTTACTAGTCTTTAGATGGGTGGCTGCTTTAGGTATCTTTTTTCAGGCACTTTATTTTTTCTTAGTGATCCTGTCAATAACACATTTTCTATCCTAAGGTAACAACTCTTCTTCAGTGTTTTCTATCTGTGGAGAAGCAGTAGAGCTACACAATGACAGCAACACAGAACCCCCCCCCCCCCCCCATGTTGTCTTCACAATTATATAGAGGGTGTTGCTTTGCAGTATACTTAAAATAGCAGGGAAAGTTCTGTAAAGATACATTTTTCTGTACCTGCAGAAATTGGGCTTAGTTTGAAAAAGAAAATGGATGTGACTATTGCAGCATATTATGTGTGTGTTGTGAACACTCATTTCAAATGATAGAGCATTTAAGGACACAGCCACTGACTTTTATTATTTTAAGGGTTTTATTGCCCAATTTTATTAAAAGAAAGTTCAAAGTTCCAGAAATCAAAATCAACAGGTTTCCCTTGCAAGAGTTTTCAGCATTTCCATCCAAAGAAATCCACATTCAGTTCCCTGGCTTACACATGCAGTACTCCTGCTCTGGCCTTACCCTTTAACCTCTTTGTCTGACTCCTACAGTCCATCTTCATACACAACTAAGTGCACATAACTTGCAGCCCATTGGTCCTCTGGCTCCCACCTGTCTCTTCTAGGTGGAGCCCTCCTAACTCCTGGCAGCGACCTCCCCTGTCTGCTGGGGAGTCCAGAGACCTAGTAATGTTTCTCCTAAAAGCCCATCACAAACTTGAACTTGCCCAAGTAGTGTGCTGGGGGTTCTCAAAACATGGACCCAGGATTAGAGATTTCACCCCACCCAGATTACTAAGAAATCTCCAGGCTCCAGGTCCCAAACCAGCAACTGATGAGAAAACTGAAAAGTCACTTTCCTCCGAATGACACAAGTTCCCTGGAGCCCCTCAACCTGCCTGGATGAGACTTCTAAATCATCAACTCCTTTCACACTTTGGCAGAGTGCAGAACTACCACATATTTTCCCCCTTGTTTTGACCCAGGAAGAGGCAGAACACATATGTCTAAACTCCTTGCTTTGGCCCCTCTATCACCTGCAAGGAGCCAGTCCTGTCTGCCTTCATTTTCATCAAAGGGACACTCTACTTTCTGTCTTGTGAGGTGATTTCCCCTGTGTCCGCCTGCTACTCTTACTTGGGCTCTATAAAGACACCACAATGCCTGTTTACGGGTATATTTCCAAAAGCGTTGTCTGTCTATTTTCTATGGGACCACACAAGCCATCTTACCATTAGGGAATTTACCAATCTGGGTATCTTTTTGAGCATAAGGTTAACATTTGAGCTTTAAAGGATGCATTCAACTTTTCAGGCAGAATTTCACTTTTCATAATAAATAGAAGCTAGTGTTGAGCGAACCCGGACTGTAACGTTCGGGTCCGTACCGAACTTTCGGGTGTCCGTGGCACGGACCCGGACCCGGACATTTCAAAAATCGTTCGGGTTCGGTC
>BLSH010228658.1:722790-741218 GCA_018402905.1 Glandirana rugosa | reverse complement strand
GATCGATAGCTAAATAGATAGATAGGGAGAAATATCAAATCTATCTGTCAGTTAGTGCAGACAGGTTAGTGTAGGGAAAAAAAAAATATATATATATATATACACAGTCTAGTATTATATATATATATATATATGCAAAGTGTACTATATATCAGTGTACACTGTACATACGATAGATAGTACACTTGACATGGTGTAGTAATATATACTGTATACAGCCTGGAATATATATGTACACACAGCATATTAAGTGTGCACTATATATCTTCACATACGGTATATAGTACACTTGATGTGCTGTATTACAATATATCCAGCCTGGTATATATATATATATATATATATATATACACAGTGTATTGCGTGTGCACTATATATCTGTACATACGGTATATAGTACACTTGACCTAGTGTATTAAAATATATGCAGCCTGGTATATACTGTGTATATATATATATATATATATATTATATATATATATACACATAGCGTATTGAGTGTGCACTATATATCTGTACATACGGTATATAGTACACTTGATGTGGTGTCTTAAAATATATACAGTTTTTAACCCCTTAACCCCCAGAACCCTTTTTTTACATTTGTTGTTTACAAGTTAAAATCAGGTTTTTTTGATAGAAAATTACTTAAAACCCCCAAACATTATATATTTTTTTCAAACACCCTAGAAAATAAAACGGCGATCATTGCAATACTTTTTATCATACGGTATTTGCGCAGCGGTCTTTCAAGCGCTTTTTTTTGGAAAAATAAATACATTTTTTGAGTTAAAAAATAAGACAACAGTAAAGTTAGTCCAATTTTTTGTATATTGTAAAAGAGGATGTACTTAAAAATCTCCATATGTGACGTTTTACATTTTTTTTAACGGTTACCAGGTTAGAGGTGCAGAGGAGGTCTTTTGCTAGAATTATTGCTCACACTCTGGCGATTGTGGCAATACCTCACATGTGTGGTTTGAATACCGTTTTCATATGCGGACGCTACTTACCTATGCATTTTCTTTGCTGCATGAGCTCACGAGGACGGTAGCGCTTTAAAATATATATATATTTTTAAATTTATTTTATTTTTTCTTTTAACACTGTTCTTTTAAAAAAAAATCTGATCACTTTTATTGCTACCAAAAGGAATGTAAACATCCCTTGTGATAGTAATGTGGTGACAGGTACTCTTTATGGAGGGATGGGGGGTGATCCCCCATCCCTCCTTTGCACTTCACAGTATTCAGATCACCAAAAATGGTGATTCTGAATACTGTCATTTTTTTTAAACCGCGACGTTAGCCGCTGAGTAAACCGTAGGGTGACATTGTAACATTGCTTCCGGAAATCTACAAAGGAGTCCCGATCAAAGCCGAATCCAGCTTCCACAGGGACTCCACACAGCCGGCGGATGTGCCGGATCAGAGCTCCGGTCTCCCGGTGGGACGGGAGGCCAGAGAAGAGTGGCAGACAATGGCGGGGGGGATGTCCCCTCCCTCTGCCTGGGATAACGATCGAGGTGCTCCCTAGCCGGATCAGCTGTTATCAACGGATAGCCGGCCGCCTCCTATAAAAAATGGTACCAGGGCCTGTAGCTGCAGACTATACCCCAATACTTCCACTTAAAGCTGCTACTGTTTTAAAACAGCGATTCACATTAAGTGGTTACACTAATTTACAAAAGCAGGGCCCGTTCCTGCGCCCAACAAAAGTAACTGCAAGGGGTTACAGTGTTCTGGCACCGACAACATGCAAGGCCCAATTTTTCACCATCTGTTTGACTGGGGCATGCCGTAACAATTTTTAACCACTTAAGGCGAATCGGCATTTATAAACAGCGGCAGCTTTAAGTAGATGTATCGGGGTATAGCCTGCAGCTACAGGCTATACCCGGTACTGTTTGTTAGAGCAGGCGGCCGGCTATCCAGTGATAATGGCTGATCTGGCTTGGAAGCTGCTTGGTCTTTATCCCAGGGTGCGGGAGGGGCCATCCCCTCCCTCCCGCCACCGTCCGCCGCTCTTCTCCGGTCTCCCATCCCTCCAGGAGACCGGAGCTCTGATCCGACACTTCTGGCCACTGTGTGGAGTCCCTGTGGAAAACGGAATCAGCTTCAATCAGGACTCCTTCGTACATTTCCGGAAGCAACGTCACAGTCACTTCTGGTTTACTCTGCGGCAAATGGCTTTTAAAAAGATGACAGTATTCTGAATACTGTGAAGTGCAAAGGACCCCCCATCCCTCCATAAAGATTACCTGTCACCACATATTACTATCACAAGGGATGTTTACATTCCTTTTGATAGCAATAAAAGTGATCAGATTTTTTTTTTAAACAAGCAGTGTTAAAAAAAAAAAAAATAAAAAAATAAAGCACCACTGTAACCGCGAGCTCATGCAGCAAAGAAAATGCATACGTAAGTCACGCCCGCATATGAAAATGGTGTTCAAACCACACATGTGAGGTATTGCCATGATCGCCAGAGTGTGAGCAGTAATTTTAGCAAAAGTCCTCCTCTGCACCTGTAACCTGGTAACAGTCAAAAATGTTTAAAGCGTCGCCTATGGAGATTTTTAAGTACCGGAGTTTGACGCCATTCCGCAAGTGTGCGCAATTTTCAACCGTAACATGTATGGTATCTATTTACTCGACATAACATCCTCTTTCACAATACACAAAAAAATTGGGCTAACTTTACTGTTGTCTTATTTTTTTTAACACAAAAAAGCTATTTTTTCCAAAAAAATTGCGCTTGAAAGACTGTTTTGAGCAAATACCATGTGACAAATAGTATTGCAACGATCTTCATTTTATTCTCTAGGCGGTGTTTGAAAAAAGATATATAATGTTTGGGGTTCTAAGTAATTTTCTAGCAAAAAAAATGATTTTAACTTGTAAACAACAAGTGTAAAAAAGGGCTCTGGGCCTTAAGTGGTTAAATTAATTTACAACAGCAGGACCCATTCCTGCGCCCAACAAGATTAACTTCTTTTTTGACTGGGGTCTTTCATCACAATTTGTAAACTAATTTACAACAGTAGGGCCCGCGCCAAAATTAAAAAAAAATAATGTGGGATTCCCCCCCCCCCAAAATCTAAACCAGGCCCTTTAGGTCTGGTATGGAATTTAAGGGGAACCCCATGCCAAAATTTAAAAAGAAAATGACATGCAGTCCCCCCCAAAATCCAAACCAGGCCCTTCAGGTCTGGTATGGATTTTAAGGGGAACCCCGTGCCAATTTTTTTTTTTTAAATGGTGTGGGGTCCCCCCAAAATCCAAACCAGACCCTAATACGAGCACACAGCCCTGGCATGGCAGGAGGGGGTGGGGGCAAGCAAGCGGCTGCCTTCAAACCATACCAGGCCACATGGGGAGGATGCTTTGAGGTCACCCCCAAAGTACCTTGTCCCCATGTTGATGGGGAGAAGGGCCTCACCCCCACAACCCTGGCCAGTGGTTGTGGAGGTCTGCGGGCATGGGGCTTATCAGAATCTGGAAGCCCCCTTTAGCTGTTATCATCTTCTTTCACCGCCACCGCTCTCCCCCCGCTGAAGAGGAGATAAAAGAACTGTCATTGTGAACACTGCCCATTCTGGGAGATACGCAGGGGCCAGACTGCAGCAGCGGGGAGAGTGACGGCGGTGAAAGAAGAAAGAAGAAGATGCAGATTGAAGACGAAGAGAGGAAGCAAGAAGACTAAAAGAAGAAGCAGAAGACCAGAAGAAGGACTGGGCCAGGAGAAGATGGAGGAAGAAAGAAGAAAAGCGCTATTTTACAAAATAATGTACTTGTCAAAAACTTGTCAAAAACTGCCTCTGTTTATTTTAATACTACACTCCTTTTTTGGTGAATGGGTAGGGGTACAACATGGGGGGGCCCGCAGACCCTCCCCCAAAGCACCCAAACTCCCCATGTTGAGGGCATGTAGCCTGGCATGGCTCGGGGGCATCCCTCGTCCCCCCCATAGTAACCGGCCAGGGCTGCATACTCGGATAAGAGTCTGGTTTGGAGCCCCACATCAATTTTTTTTTAAATTTGGCATGGTGTTTCCCTTAATATCCAAACCAGACCCGAAGAGCCTGGTTTGTACTGGGGGGAACTCCACACACTTTTTTTCAGCAAATTTTTGTATATTGCTGGTTCCCGGCAATACATTACAGCCGCAATTTTAAATGACAATTTTTCCTATGGAAATGTCATTTTGGTCTGGCTATGTTCTACACCTCACAGAGATGCACCCTTTTACACACAGACTAAGGACACCCCCCCCCCCCCCAGGCACAATATTTAAAGGATTTTTTTTTTTTTTTCACTTTAAGCATTATTAAAATCACTGCTCCTGAAAAAACTATGAATTAAAAACTTTTTTTTTCATTGATACATGTCCCCTAGGGCAGGACCCGGGTTCCCATACACTTTTTATGGCAATAACATTGCATATAAGCCTTTAAAATGAGCACTTTTGATTTTTCATGTTTGGGTCCCATAGACTTTAATGGTGTTCGGATGTTTGCCCAAACTTTTTGTCTGTTCGCATGTTCTGGTGCAAACCGAACCGGGGGATGTTCAGCTCATCCCTAACAACCAGTTGATGTCAGCAGGCAAATTTCTCTAACCCAGTTGCTGAACCGCAGAAAAAAATACTGTCCCAGCCATCCACATGCTCAGCGTTTAAATGCTAGCTTGGCCAAATTGATAGCACTCCAACTGCTGCCTTTTATGCTGGTAGACTCTGCCCCCTTTTGTGAATTTGTGGAATGTGCTGTACCACAGTAGCAGGTTCCAAAAAGGCATTTCTTTTCATGTAAGGAAATTCCAACACTCTACTACATGTGGAAGGCAATATTTTGGCCTCCTTGGACAGGGCGGTCAGCTAACTCATTGTCCAGCAGACAGGGTCAAGGACGTTACCTTTTCTTCATGGAATACTGGGTAACTCTGCTGGCAGCTGGGAAGGATGCAGGACAGGGTTCGTTTTGGAACTAGTTCCACCACCACGCCTCCAAAAAAATGGTGCTGTTTTTGCCACGTCTGCTTCCTCCACCCCTCCTCTTCTTCTTCCTCTGTGGCCTTCTGCAGCAGTGTCCTCTGAACCAGCAGTGCTCGCAAAGCGTTCTAGGGGCTACGCAAGCAGTCAGGCTAAAAGATACCATGTGGTGCTTGAGTTGGTCTACCACACAGGGGAAGAGATTCTGTCAGCTCTGTGGGGGCAGGCTCAGAGGTGGTTGATGCCACATCAGCTTAAGTCAGGAATGGTTGTATGCGACAATGGCACCAACCTTCTCTCTGCCCTCTGACAGGGACACTTCACACATGTTTCATGCTTGGTACACGTCCTGAATTTGGTGGTGCAGCATTTCTTGTCCAGGTGCCCAGGCTTACCAGATATTCTGAGACAGGCCTGAAAAGTCTTTGGTCATTTCCACCAGCCATACAACAGTGCTCAGCTGACTGACATTCAGCGGGAATTGAATTTGCCCACCAACCCCCTCATTTGTGACATGCCCACCAGGTGGAACTCAACATTGACAATGCTGCAGCGGCTGCACGCACAGCAGAGGGCCATGAATGAGTACCTCTGAGTATGGCACCAGGACAGGCTGAGGGGAGCTTGTTTTTTTTGCAACTCCAGTGGCTACTGATCAAGGATGCATGCACTGTCCTGTCACCATTTGAGGAGGCCACAAGGATGGTGAGCAGTGACAATGCATGCATCAGTGACACTGTCCCTCTAGTTGTCCTGCTGGAGCATGTGCTTCATGGAATCATGGACAGGGCACTTGAGGCAGAACAGAGGGAGGAAGAGGAGAACGTCCTTTCCTCTCAAGGTCCCCTTTATGCAGATAGCATCCCTGCAGGGCCACCAAACACACAGGAAGAAGAGGAGGAGGAGGAGGAGGAGGAGGAGGATTGTGTCAACATGGATGTAGAGGATAACACACAGCAGTCTTCAAAGGATGGTTTTAAGTCCCCAGAAACTCAAGGAGTTGTACATGGCTGGGAGGAGGTAGATTCTGACAATGTCATCTTCAGTGACCCAGAGGACTCTCATGTCTGCTCAGACTTATGCTGCAAGGCCTCCCTGATTCTGCAAAGCCTGCAAAAAGACCCCAGGGTTTGTGGTATCAAGGAGAGGGGTCATTACTGGGTGGCAACCCTTCTTGATCCACGTTACAAAGGTAAAGTTGCAGAGTCCATCCTGCCTTTGCAGATTGATCAGAGGAAGAAAGGTCTTCAGGATAGCTTGAAGAAAAGTTTGTGCAATGCCTTTCCAGACCCTGGGAGGTTTCCATTTCCTGCTGCTGGACAAAGTGTTTCTGAGGCTTCTTTCAGTCAGAGGAAGAGTGGTGGAGAAGGTGGCCGGCTGACCGATACCTTTAAACTATTTTTCAGTCCTCAGTGCCCAGGGCTGATAGGTTCAAGCAACCATTATCAGCATCTGCATTATATGGGGCAGGAATATCTAGGGGCAAGAGCGGACTTGGAGACATTTCCAACTGAGCATTACGGGGTCTTGAGGATGGATCACTGACCAAAACATGCTCAATATGCAAATATGCAATCGAGCTACTGTCCTGTCCTGCATCCAGTGTACTATCTGAACGAACATTCAGTGCTGCTGGAGGAGTCATAACAGATCAAAGCATGTGCCTGTCCACATACTCAGTTGAGAGGCTCACATTTATAAAAATGAATCGGTCCTGGATCAGCAGCTATCAAGCCCCTGATGCTGATGCTGATGCAACTGATTGAATTTGCTAGGGATCTGGGATCCCTTGAAGACTGCCTATGCTACCTATCCTATTCCTCCTGTCCTGAATCCTGATTATGCTAGCTTCCAACCATATTTATTGTTTAGGGCACCACCAACACCCAAGGCCCAATTTTTTGCACCTGTTTTACAGGGGCATGTCATTATATTTTTTTAAAAAAAATTTAACAGAAGGGCCTGTTCCTGCATCCAACAATAGTAACTGCAAGGGTTTACAGTGTTCTGCCACCACCAACACCCAAGGCCCAATTTTTCTGCACCTGTTTGACTGGGGCATGTCATTACAATTTTTAAAATAAATTACAACTGCAGGGCTTGTTCCTGCTTCCAACAAGAGTAACTGCTAGGTGTTACAGTGTTCTGACACCAACCAACACCCAAGGCCCAATTTTTCTGTACCTGTTTGACTGGGGCATGTCATTACAACTTTTAGATTAAATTACAACTGCAGGGCTTGTTCCTGCTTCCAACAAGAGTAACTGCTAGGTGTTACAGTGTTCTGCCACCACCAACATCCAAGGACCAATTTTTCTGCACCTGTTTGACTGGGGCATGTCATTACAATTTTATAGAGTGCAGTCCCCCTAGTCTATAGTTCAGACTCTATATGGTGCAGTCAGTGTAGTATATATAACACAGTGTATTGAAGTGGTTAAGGGTAGAGTTGAGTGAACTCGAACTGTAAAGTTTGGGTTCGTACCGGACTTTAGGGTGTCCATGTCCCGAACCCGAACATTTTGAGAAAAAGTCCAGGTTCGGGGTTCGGGTACTTTTTGGCAGGGCAGCCAATCAACAAGCGTTTCACTCATTTGCCCTTAGAAGCCATCACAGCCATGCCTACTAATGGTATGGCTGTGATTGGCCAGTGCATCATGTGGACCAGCCTCTATATAAGCTGGAGTCACGTAGTGCTGCATGTCACATCATCTCATACTAGTGTAGGGAGAGGATGCTGCTGCTGTTGTGAGGGACAGATTAGCTTTAGAAAATCATCTCATACTAGTGTAGGAAGAGGATGCTGCTGCTGCTGTGAGGGACAGATTAGCTTTAGAAAATCATCTCATACTAGTGTAAGGAGAGGATGCTGCTGCTACCATGAGGGACAGATTAGATTTAGAAAATCTGTTAAAAACAGTGATTTATTGGTGGGCGGGTGCTAGAGGAGATTTTTGTTTGCTAGAGTACATTTTGTTTGCTAAGCAAAGTGCCTCATATAAAACCTAAGCAAATTTTTCTGTTTGTTAGGTGGGCGTTTGCACCCATTTTTACAAGTGCATTGCACTTGCAACTGCTTGTGTGTCAGGGACACTACTTTAATCGTGTTCTGTTAGTTCAGTTGGCAACATTTTGGCATATTTAAATACTGCTTTTACATTGCAGTTAGACAAATTACATTTTTTTTTTGTGTGCAAAATATAACATTTGCAGCCAGCGGGGCATTTCTTGCACAACATTAAAAAGTGCGTTTACATTGCTGTTTTAAAAAAAAAAAAAAATATTGTAAATACTGCATTTGCGGCCAGCGGTGCATTTTTTGCACAAAAATAAAATTAGAAAAGAAAACGAACAAGCATAAAACAGTGTTAGCTACCTCCTCCTCCTCCTCCACCGCCACTTCCACCTACACCGCCACAGTCACCGCCTCCTCAACCTCCTAATCCACATCCACCTCCTCCTCCATTTTTTATTTTTTTTTATGTGATTTTAAGTTATTTCCCTATCCACATTTGTTTGCAGGGCATTTGTCCTACTCTTGTCCGCATTTTGCTTCCTTTTGCAGCCCTCTAGCCCTTTCCAGGACTTTTTTAGAGCCATTTTAGTGCTCAAAAGTTCAGGTCACCATTGACTTCAATGGGGTTCGGGGTTCAGGTCAAGTTTAGGGCCAAACTTGAACTTTTTCACAAAGTTTGGCCGAACCCGCCAAACCCGAACATCCAGGTGTCCGCTCAACTCTAGTTAAGGGTGGTGTGGCACAGTGGTGTAGTGGTTAGCACTTTCACATAGCAGCAAAAGATTCACTGGTTTGAATCCCAACCACGACAATAGCTGCCTGTCCACAGACTCGGTTTATAGGCTCACATTTATGAAAATGAATCAGCGCAACTATCAAGCCCCTGATGCTGATGCAACTGATTGAATTTGCAAGGGATCTGGTATCCCTTGAAGACTGCCTATCTTATTCCTCCTGTCCTGAATCCTGATGATGCTAGCTTCCAACAATATTTTGTGTTTAGGGCACCCAAGGCCCAATTTTTCTGCATCTGTTTTAAAGGGGCATATCATAACAATGTTTAAACAAAATTTTAACAGCAGGGCCTGTTTCTGCTTTTAATGAGAGTACAGTGTTCTGCCACCACCAACAAAATAAATTACAACTGCAGGGCCTGTTTCCGCACCCAACGAGAGTAAGGCAAGGGTTTACAATGTTCTGGCACCACCAAAACCCAAGGCCCAATTTTCTGCACCTGTTTGCCTGAGGCATGTCATTACAATTTTTCGAATAAATTACAACTGCAGGGCCTGTTCCAGTGCCCAATGAGAGTAACTGCGAGGGTTTACAGTGTTCTGTCACCACCAACACCCAAGGCCCAATTTTCTGCACATGTTTGACTGGGGCATGTCATTAAAATTTTATAGAGTGCAGTCCCCGTAGTATATAGTTCAGACTATATGGTGCAGTCAGTGTAGTATATACAGTATCTGACAAAAGTGAGTACACCCCTCACATTTTTGTAAATATTTTATTATATCTTTTCAAGTGACAACACTGAAGAAATTACACTTTGCTACAATGTAAAGTATTGAGTGTACAGCTTGTATAACCGTGTAAATTAGCTGTCCCCTCAAAATAACTCAACACACAGCCGTTAATTTCTAAACTGCTGGAAACAAAAGTGAGTACACCCCCAAGTGAAAATGTCCAAATTGGGCCCAAAGTTTCAATATTTTGTGTGGCCACCATTATTTTCCAGCACTGCTTTAACCCTCTTGGGCAAGAAGTTCACCAGAGCTTCACAGGTTGCCACTGGTGTCCTCTTCCACTCCTCCAGATGACATCACAGAGCTGATGGATGTTAGAGACCTTGCGCTCCTCCACTTTCAATTTGAGGATGCCCCACAGATGCTCAATAGGGTTTAGCTTTGTAGACATGCTTGCCAGTCCATAACCTTTACCCTCAGTTTCTTTAGCAAGACAATGGTTGTCTTGGGGGTGTGTTTTGGGTCATTTTCATGTTAGAATACTGCCCTGCGCCCAAGTCTCTGAAGGGAGGGGATCATGGTCTGTTTCAATATGTCACAGTACATGTTGGCATTCATGGTTCCTTCAATTAACTGTTGCTCCCCAGTGCCGGCAGCACTCAAGCAGCCCCAGACCATGACACTCCCACCACCATGCTTGACTGTAGGCAAGACTCATTTGTCTTTGTACTCCTCACCTGCGTGCCACCACACACTTAACACCATCTGAACCAAATACTTTTATCTTAGTCTCATCAGACCACAGGACATGATTCCAGTAATCCATTACCTTAGTCTGCTTGTCTTCAGCAAACTGTTTGTGGGCTTTCTTGTGCATCATCTTTAGAAAAGGCTTCCTTCTGGGATGACAGCCATGCAGACCAATTTGATGCAGTGTTCGGCGTATGGTCTGAGCACTGACAGGCTGACCCCTCACCCCTTCAACCTCTGCAGCAATGCTGGCAGCACTCATATGTCTATTTCCCAAAGACAACCTCTGGATATAATGCTGAGCACGTGCACTCAACTTCTTTGGTTGACCATGGCGAGGCCTGTTCTGAGTGGAACCTGTCCTGTTAAACCGCTGTATAGTCTTGGCCACCGTGTTGCAGTTCAGTTTCAGGGTCTTGGAAATCTTCTTATAGCCTAGGCCAACTTTATGTAGAGCAACAATTCTTTTTTTCAGATCCTCAGAGAGTTCTTTACCATGAGGTGCCATCTTGAACTCCCAGTGACCAGTATGAGAGAGTGAGAGTGATAACACCAAATTTAACACACCTGCTCCCCATTCACACCTGAGACCTTGTAACACTAATGAGTCACATGACATTGGGGAGGGAAAATGGCCAATTGGGCCATATTTGGATATTTTTACTTAGGGATGTACTCACTTTTGTTGCCAGTGGTTTAGACATTAATGGCTGTGTGTTGAGTTATTTTGAGGGGACAGCAAATTTACACTTTTATACAAGCTGTACACTCACTGCTTTACATTGTAGCAAAGTGTAATTTCTTCGGTGTTGTCACGTGAAAAGATATAATGAAATATTTACAAAAATGTGATAGGTGTACTGACTTTTGTGAGATACTGTATAACACAGCGTATTGAAGTGGTTAAGGGCGGGGTGGCACAGTGGTGTAGTGGTTAGCACTATCGCCTAGCAGCAAAAGGGTCACTGATTCAAATCCCAACCATGACACTACCTGCCTGGAGTCTGCATGTTCTCCGTGTGCCTGTGTGGGTTTCCTCCGGGTACTCCGGTTTCCCCCCACACTCCAAAGACATGCTGGTAGGTTAATTGGATCCTGTCTAAATTGGCCCTAGTATGTATATGTATGAATGTGAGTTAGGGACCTTAGATTGTAAGCTCCTTGAGGGTAGGGACTGGTGCGAATGTACAATGTATATGTAAAAGCACTGCATAAATTGACTGTGCTATATAAGTAACTGAAATAAATAAATAAATAAAACCCGCACCAAAATTTATAAAAATGGTCTGGCTTGGAAATTTTTCCAGTGATTTTTGATCCATATTGCCAGAAGCTGGCAATACATTACAGCCGTGACCAAGTTTAAGTGACTTTTTTTCTTTACAAATGTCATTTTGCTGTTGCACTCATCTAAACATCACACAAATGTGCCACCTTACAGGCAGACTAAGAGCACCCCCCAGGCATGATATTTAAAGGAATATTTATCTTTTTTTCATTTCAATCATTATTAAAATCACTGCTCCTGAAAAACTATTGTTTTAAAATTGATACATGCCCCCTAGGGCAGTACCAAGGTCCCCGTACAATATTTATGCCAATAACTTGCATATAAGCCTTTAAAATTAGCACGTTTGATTTTTCCTGTTAGAGTCCTATTGATTAGGGTTTGCGTATTCTAACAAACTTCGTTCGGCTCATCCCTTATAACAATCAGGCATAAAACACATAACTTAAAATTATAATGTTGAAATTATCAAGATTTACAATTTTCTTTTTAAGCCAAAGTGTCTTTTGCATGCTTTTCAAAGGAAAATCAGTAGAAGTAAATACCTGTAACTGTTCATTTCACACTGCTTAAAACAATTATGAAGTCATATAATATAATTTTCTTTATTGTATTGTTTTAATGATTCAAAGGTATTTCTTTTTATTGAGGAATACTGCACACCTTAAATCTATTGTCTGACTGCATGATGTACAATTTCTCATGTAGTAAAAATAAAATTATACACAATGCTTTACTGTGTATGCTGTAAGAAATACAACTAATTGCTAAATGTATAACAGTGGATGAAATATTCATGATTCAACTTACTTTTCTTATGGGAATGCAAGGAATAAATGATTAATTTGTCTGTGCTTGAGCTTAATCACACCTTCCTGACAAAATTAATAATGCAAACCTGGATAGTAAATTCATCAACTCAGTCAACCTAATGTTACCTAATATTTTCCAGTACCACTTTGTATTTATTTACAGCATTTTCAAATTACTTTGTATCCCAAAGATAAGTGTCCAAATTGTACTTGTCACAAGAAGATACAGTTAGTGGTTTTCATTTGTGGTTCACAACAATTACTAGCATCACATGTGTTTCCAGCAATCATAGAAATGCACAGCTAAGTTAATTAATAAAGTAAAAGCAAATTTAACATTCACACTATGGTTACTCCTGCTGGTTTGTACATTACTACAGGACATCCAGCCATCAGGAGGGAACCACAAATGGGGGAGTATTTGCCACATTTAGAAGTGTTGATTACCTTCAGCAGTCTGGGTGTATGGGTTTTCTTTATTATGGACCATGTGGTGACAGGGTCACTTTAATGACCAGGCCATTTTCTGCATTCAGGGAATGTGTAGTTTTCATTGCAAATATATTTTAACTTTTCAACATACCTAAAAACAAACTTTCAGTACAAATAGTGTTTTCATGTCAGTGGATATACCTTTGGGATGCTACTATAGACTCCGACAGATATTAAGATCAAGGAGCAATACAAAATGCATGTACGTTATCTAGGACAAGATTTCAAAGTCAAGTCCAGAGAAAGGTGCATGTTGACTCCAGGCATACATTTCTGGAAATTACATCCTTATCATTCAGTCCGAGTGGGGGCCCACCATGAAGCATCATGCAGTGTATGTGTACAGGATGCAGACAAGGGAATGCCTATTTAAAGACAAAGTAGTCTGTGATGATTAGTGATGGCACAGGGAGTTCCTAGTGAACAGACTTGTGATCCTAGCCGCAGGCAGCATTTCTTCCACAGCCCCCAAATGAATAACTGAAATCAGTAATGTTTATAGATCCTAATATGGAATGACACCTCTTTCTCTTTCTTGCATTTCCACATATTACAGCTAGGTTCTCTCAGTAAAGGAATATTCATGGGACAGAATAGATGGACCTCATGCAGCTATTAGATCACACAAAATTATATTTCAGTAGGTGTACTAAAACAATCTGGAGCTGACTCAATAAACTACACATGAAATCAATCAATCAATCAATCAAACAATATATTATTGTTTTAAAAATATATATAAAATAAGACCTCTGCAACTGTGACTTTAACAGATTTCACCAGTTTACATCATAGCCAACTCTATTGAATGTGTTTTATCATCAAGCCTTTATCGGGACTGCTTGATAACAAAAATGTTTGGTTAAATTGGCTATGATGCAGGATACTTTTTGACTGAACTTGTTGGGTGCACCCTTCTGCTTCATCTGTAAATATTTACTTAAAAAAAAAAAATCACACTATAATCTGTCATCGGAGTTGTCAAGTGTAAATTATTTGAACATACATTTTAGAAGATAATTAAGCCTTCAGAAAGTATAAAAGATCCAAGTATCCAGAATGATTGCTTTATGGGGAGATGCTGTTATGGAGTATGTGGAGTCACCGGAAAGAGTTATTATTCCAAGTGAGGATCTACAGTATGTCAGCTTCTAGCCTACTTTTTGAAGTATATTTATAGCCAAAACATTTTTTTATTTTGAACAGATATGTGAAAATGTTTACCAGTTACAGGTGGGGGCAGTAACCACTTATTTGTACTATGAATTATATTGGCCAGGCAACGCACTGACACCTTTGCTACCATAGTGCTATGGGCTGGATGTTAAGTGTGCCCCTGTGCCTTTTAGAAGGGATGGGCTTCCTTCAGGTTAATCTGCCCTACACCTGTCCATCTAAATTCATGTGTTTTTATTGTTGGAGACTCAAAGATATTAGAGTTTAGGTCTACATAAAATGGGGTACCGTGCTGGGGCTGTGTGGCTTATGCATGTATTTGCAAATGTGTGCAACTAAACCCCTCTTTTAAATGCATACTGTTAGACAGGTCAATTTGGTTGGTAGCAGGTTGGTTGATGAGTTGAGCTTGGAAATTTCTTTGTTTTTTTGCCTTTCCAATGCTCCTTGCTGCAGTAACCACTTGTTTGTAATATGAAAATTTTAAGACTAGGCTTGAACTTCAGGTTCTGGTCAAACATGAGTTCGATCAATACTGTAGGCATTCACAAATTCAAAAAAAAAAAGGTCTGGGGTATTTTATTTTTTATTTGATCACTTTGTTGTATCAGTTTTGTTAAATCTCTTATAGAAAGAATATAAATATACCTTTGGGTCTTTGTGTTTTAGGGTTGCTGTGATTTAGTGTTTTGGGGTTATCGTTTAGTGTTTTCAATTTTTTTTAAGGAAGGTATATTTTACTACTAGATACTTTTATTAATTAATTATTTTTTTTTTGTTTGGGGGCGGGGTACCATGAGCTGTTGCTGATACAGGCAAAGATGCCCTTTGTTTGAAGTACATCCACGCTTAGTAGACCAGTAAAATGAAGTTCACAGAAGCATCACATCTTTAATTCTCCTATTGCCATAGCTGCAAAGGGAGTTAGGCAATCCCCTGTATTCATCATGGCTAGGGGGCCTAATAGTGAAGCAGAGGTTCTCCACAGGTAGTAGAGGGTGAGCAAATTCTGTATCTGCAAGACAAAATGATGGTCAGGCTTCAACTCTTAGAGGGAGGGCACATCTGGTAGTAGCTCTTTTGCGATAAGGTACTGCATCGATTTAACTGACAATTGCGTGGTCATGCCACGTCGTACCCAAACAATATTGACGTCCTTTTTTCCCCACAAATAGATCTTTCTTTTGGTGGTATTTGATCACCTATTCTTCTACATATTTGTGGTAAAAAAAAATGCAATAGGCGTATATTGATGGATTTGCACAAAAATTGCCACATTTACGAACCGTGAGAATTAATTTGTCGCATTTATATTATTATTATTTTATTTTTTACTGGTAATGGCGGCGATCTGCAATTTTTATCAGGACTAAGATATTGCAGTGGACATGTCGGACATTTTTGACACTCTTTTGGGACTATTGACATTCATACAGGGATCACATCTAAAAATAGCCACTGATTACCTTATAAATGTCACTGGCAGGGAAGAGGTTAACCTGTAGGGGGCAATCAAGGGGTTAAATGTGTTCCCTCACTGTGTTATAACTGTGTGGGGGCTGGGCCTGCAGGGGCATGACAGATCTAACTGACCCCCATCACAGGTATCAGTAGATCTCTGTCATGCTGCCTGTCAGAACGGGGAACCGGCGTGTTTACATTGGCGGTTCCCCGCTCTTCCTCTCTAGGAGGTGATCGTGGGTATCCGGCGGACATCGAGTCTGCCCAACCCATGGGCACACTCACGCAGAGTGCGGCAGGCATGAGAGTGCGCCACTGGCAGCACGCACCCGCCCACAATGCAACTGTGGCCGCACAGATCGCCATTTATAGACGGCAATCTGCGCAGCAAAGCCAACTTGCCGCCATCTTTCTATGCAAGGCAGTCGACAAATGGTTAAGGAAGAGAACACAAGGACTGTAGAAGAAGGGAACAACAAACAGAGAGAAGCAATTGCATTGTGATGTTGGAAGAATGTGTTAAAAACATCTGCTTCCAACCACATCAATGTCGGCAACATTTCAGGAGTGATAAATGTATTAGTCAATTGGGTACCACAGGCATGAGGAGACACATGCAATATCTGTGGTATCAAGTGATAGGGATTGATGTAATACAACAGGTTTGAGGCTTACCTTATTGCAAGTCAAGCCAGGAAGATGGCCAGCATCAGTGGTGGCCGGTGTTTTTTTTCTTTTGGGGGGGAGGCAAACAGCCCCCCCTGGGAAGGCAGTCGGGACATCAAAGCCCCACACTTTCCCCCTCCTCCTCCAGGGCATCCAATAGAATTGCCTGACTTCTCAGTCAATCGGGAAATGGGTAACAGACCCACGCTTCCTGATTGGTGGAGAGGCAATTCAATGTTAGAAAAGTGAATGTTCATATGCTTTTCTAAGACATGTGAGTGGGCTGTGAACGCAATGCTCTACACTTGGAGTCCACACTATTTTGAAACCTATTAGAGGATATGGCTTTAATAGGGTGCTTCAAAAAAGCACCCCCGCCACTGTAATTCATGTGGCCGGCATCCTGAAAGGGGCTGGACACATGAATAGGGGTGGCATATAGGGGGTGGCGAGGATAGAGGGCTTCTGTGTGCCCTTAATGGACGAGCCGCCCCTGGCATAGGATTGCAGAGTTGGACAAAGCATTGGCTTTAATCTGCATTAAGTCTCCTAACGTCACGTAGCTGTCTCCAGCAGCATCCTTGACCAAATAGATGTCTCTTGACCAACTGTTGGAGACTTAAAACAATATTCACCTTCTCTTGCAGTGTTTACCAATTTTTATTAAAAACAGGTCAAGGCTCCACTGTGTAGTGGGGCCCCTAACACCAATATATGAGAGCCTCCATCTTGGGGCATATATAGCAATGAAAAAAGTGAAGGTAGGTATGACTGGAGGCAGCTCATTCCTCCATTCTTTACTGCCATTGCCATATAAATTACAGCAGTGGCTTTGGGGGGTTTTGCACACATAGTGGCTGCAAACACCAGGATTGTGTGCAAATCTGACATGTCAACTGTCAGCTAACACATGGAAGAGATATGCCATGCAACCACTGGATTGCTTACACCCTCTCCCCTTGCTGTGGGTCCTCCCTGTGCACCCTATCCTATTATGTTTCCCAGGCTCCGTGCATCCATCAGCAGACCCAAGTCCAGCATGTAGTAAAAAATAGTAATTTTTTTTCTCATTTATATGTTTATTGACCTTAGAATTTAGCCATCAAGGTTTAACATTTGTTATTTTATATTTGTTGCCCATTGGAATGCACTGGCAAATGCTATTGTTTAACCACTTGCTGACCGCCTCGTGCACATTTACTGCAGCAAGTTGGCTCCGCTGTGCAGATCGCCATCTATAAAAGGCGATCCGTGCAGCTGCGGGCGGGCGTACTGTCGGCGGCGTGCTTTGATGCCCACCACACTCTGCATGAGTGTGGCTGTGGGTCAGACAGACTCAATGTCCACCGGCGACCCGCGATTGCCTACTACAGAAAAAAAGTGGGGAACCACCAATGTAAACATGGCAGTTCCCTGCTCTGTCAGGTAGGGTTGCCACCTCATCCCTTTAAACCGGAACACATATTAATTACACATGTTCTGTGGCTGATTAAGGTGGCAATAAAACTCACTTGGTGCCTTATCTGCATTAAATTAGCCTCAGAACTAGTGTTGAGCGAACCCGGACTGTAACGTTCGGGTCCGTACCGAACTTTCGGGTGTCCGTGGCACGGACCCTGACCCGGACATTTCAAAAATCGTTCGGGTTCGGTCCGGGGTTCTGCTATTTTACTCCACGTGTTGAGAAGCTGCAGGGCAGCCAATCAACAAGTGTTTCACTGGTTTGCCCTTAGAAGCCATCACAGCCATGCCTACTAATGGCATTGCTGTGATTGGCCAGTGCATCATGTGACCCAGCCTCTTTATAAGCTGGAGTCACAGTGCTGCAGTCACATGCTCCTTGGGTTAGTGTAGGGAAAGGTGGCTGAATGCGTGAGGGACAGATTTGAGACATTTTAAGACCTGATCCTGCATCCTGAGATAGATTACTTTACTACTGCTGTCTGTGCTGTTGCTCTGAGGACAGATAGCAGAAATTAGAGATTTCAAATACCGCTGCTTTGAGTTGCAGATCAAACTCTGCTTAAAACAATGATCGCTACGATCGTGCTCAACGATCAGATTGTTGGGGGAATTTGAGATTTCAAATACCGCTGCTTTGAGTTGGAGATTTGCAGATTAAACTCTGTCCAACGAAACGATTGTACGTTCGTACACAAAGATCAGATTGTTGGGGGAATTTGAGATTTCAAATACCGCTGCTTAGAGTTGGAGATTGCAGATTAAACTCTGTCTAACGAAACGATCGTACTTTCGTACACAACGATCAGATTGTGGGATCGTACACACAACGATCAGATTGTGGG
>BLSH010228658.1:695496-712891 GCA_018402905.1 Glandirana rugosa | reverse complement strand
AGTAGGTGTCGTCGAAAGAAGGACTCATCACAACTCGCTTGGGCCTGACATTGCAAGCCAGGCATGGCTTGAAAGCCCACAGGCACCGTGCCTGGGCCTGGGCCTGTAAAGTTTTTAGCAAGCCCAAGCCAGGCCCCAAGACGATAAAATGAGGTGCACAACTCTTCGACGTCCCGTCGGTTAGTTATTCGCAAAGTGACCAAACGGGAATCTTCGGTAGTGTCGGTACGGATGATTACCGTACCGACACTAACCGGTCACGTAGTACACTGGGTCGGAGAAATATTCGACCTCAGTGTCACGACGTCAGTGTACGAGGAACCCAATCACATCCCTTTCCTTCGACTTTCGAACCCCGGACCGAACCCGAACGATTTTTGAAATGTCCGGGTCCGGGTCCGTGCCACGGACACCCGAAAGTTCGGTACGGACCGAACGTTACAGTCCGGGTTCGCTCAACACTACTCAGGAAGAAAGCTGCTGTGGATGAGCCGGTAACCCCCCGAGTAACTGCCGAGGGGTAGGACAGTATACTCCGGCACCAGCCTGGTCATTAGAGAGGGAGATACCTCGGAGAGAGGGGAGCATCTCCTGAGCTGATTGAACATCGAATTTCTAGCCCACACAAGGGAGTAGAGAGTGTAAAAGCTGGTGGAGAGAAGGATGGAGAAGGAAAAATTATTAAAATGCCTCCTAAGGATTCCCAGACACAGAAGGCAAAGAAACTATCAATGGGGACAAAAGAGGGAACTGTCTCTAAAATTCAAAATATACAAAATACAGACATTAAGGGTTATTTCCAGCAGACACAGCAGCAGTTTGAGTTACTTAATACAAGTGACCTAGCTACAGCTTTAGCTAATAAAGAAAGAGGACTTGAAGGTCCTAAAGATAACAACAACGCATTAGCAAATATACAAATGGAAACAACAGAAAAAACATCATGGGACATGGAAGCCTATATAAGATCCTTGCCTACCAGGGGGGGTATCAGTGTTGAGAGAGGGGGATTAGGGAGGGTTTTTTTTTTCTTTTTAGAAACACACACATATGGATTAATCGTTTAAATAGTGAGCACATATCACTTTATGAGGGGTTCCCCCCCCCCATCTTTTTTTTATTTTAAAAACGCACAAATCACTTAATGGGGTTATTTTTTTCTTGAAACAATGAATTAGCGTCTGAACATTGTAAACAGAAACGCACATATATGGATTAATTACTTAAATTGTAAGCACATATCACTTTATGAAGGGGTTTTCCCCCCCTCTTTTTGTTTTTTTTTTTCCTTTTTTTTTTCTTGTTTGAGATGATAGATTGGTGTCATTTCAAATAGATATGCACATATATGGATTAATTATTTTAGGGTGATGGATTATTTATTTTTAATAGAAATGGACAAACCATTGTTGAAATGCACATATCACTTAAGGGTTTTTTCTTTTTTTGTCTTCTTTCTTCTTCTTTCTCTCTCTCTCCCTCCCCCTCTGGAGCTTTAACCCCGCCTTAGAGTATTAAAGGAACATTGAAAAGGGGGACAGGAAGGAGGGAAAATAGAGAGGTGAGTGATAGTGATAGAAGTGATAGAAAGAGAAAGAATATATAAAGCCTGAAGCAAATTGTGCGGTCAATCAAATGGAGGTTTCCTTATACCCCCAAGTTCGGGAACTTACATTAGTAAGAAGTGACAAATAGTCAGTTAGTATAAGGATATATGTGGGCTTTTTTTGTATGAGAGAGATACTTAAAGGGATTTTTTTTTTAACTTCCCATAGTTGTCACTAGAGTGGGTGTTTTTTATTCTCTTCTTTTCTAGGAATGGGCCCTGTCAAGTTCTGCTCCTTTAATGTCAGAGGGCTGATTTCTCCAACTAAAAGATTGCAAATTCTACATTTCCTCCATAATCAAAAGGTAGGTGTTGTCTCCTTCCAGGAGACGCATTTTCACTCAGACCTCATACCCAACATACAGAATAAGTATTATACAACATGGTATCATGATACATTCTCCTATTCGAAATCTAGGGGTGTTTCAATAGCAATTCATAAATCTCTCCCATATCAGGTATTGGGTAAATGGGGGAGCAGAGACAGGAGATCACTGCTCCTAAAAGTATCCATTTATGGCAAAAAAATACAGTTTTATTAATCTATATTTATCAAATCAAGAGCCAATTAAAATGGGGATAAAATGGTGACATATCTTATGGAAAAAGCAGAAGATGTAACATTAATAGGAGGGGATTTTAATTTTGTTTTGGATACAAAATTAGATACTACCACATCCCGATTATTTCAGACTAATAGTCAAATTAATATATTCAAGGATATTATGGATAAATATAAATTGGTGGATATATGGAGAATTCTCCATCCAACAGATAGAGATTACTCCTATTTCTCCAAAATGTATAATACATACCATAGATTCGATTTTTTTCTTATAAATCAGGCGGCGGTCTCAATGGCGTTAGCCTCTGAGATTGGTAGCTTTGTTTGGTCAGATCATGCCCTGATATTTATGGAACTGAATCTCCCAAGTCATATAAAAGCTAGGTGGTCATGGAGACTTAATGAAAATTTGCTCATGGATGAGGCTTGTATTGCAGCAATTCGACAAGCTATTGAGAATTTTACAATAGACCATGAAAATGATAAAACCTCTCCTCCTATGCAGTGGGAAACATTAAAATGTGTGTTGAGAGGCCTATTCATAAAACATGGCTCCAGATTAAAAGCAATAGGAGCAAATAAAATATCCTCTTTGGGGGGGTGGAGCCAGCTGGAGACCAAGATGGCCACGTGAGAGCTGAGCTCCTGACACAGCGGGACACCAGGGACCTTTAGCAGGCGAACTAGCCACCACTGAGGCACCTCACACCCGCGTCCTACTTTTCAGAGACCCGAACACCAAACGGGAGCAATGCCAGGCAAAAAAAAGGACGGCGGCCATCCGAAGAAATTTACGGCCTTCTTCACTACAGGCCCGAAGCAAGATGGCGCCGGCGCCACCGTAACATCTACACCGGAGCACGGCTCTGCAGCCCAGCATAGCAAGAAGGGAGCCACACAGAAAAGATGCAGCCCTTCAAAAAGCCAGGATTCCCCACCAGCCACACCATCATCTGGCAGCCCAGAAAAGACCAGATTCCAGTCGGATGCTGTGGATTCAGGACATGAGGTAAGCGGCTCTCATGACTCTGGAGAAGACACCATCGACTTGTTTCCCATAGCTGATAAACCAGCCTTGGACACTGTGCTAAAGGAGATGCTTGTCACCCTGAGAAGCTCCCTGCAGTCTGACCTGTTTTCATGTGTGCACAAACTCAGCTCAGAACTGCAAGATGTAACGGCCAGGGTGGATCTTATAGAGAACAAAATGGGGGAATACGCCACAACTATAAATGACCTGATTGATACATCTGACAATCAGGATGATGAGTTGGACGCCATTAAAGCTAAAATGGCAGGCATAGAGGACAGTTCCAGAAGGAATCATGTCAAGATCAGGGGGATTCCTGAATCTATCCACCAACAGGACCTGTCCAGATATGTCACCCAACTCTTTAGCACCATTGCACCAGAGCTGACCCCACTTCATTTGACAATCGATAGGATTCACCGCTTGCCAAAGCCCTCTTTCCCACCTGACAACATACCTAGAGATGTCATCTTAAAACTACATTTCTATCATGTCAAAGACCAGCTGATGTCTCTTACTAGGAAACAGGACTGCCTCCCTGAACCGTACATCAACCTAAAATTGTTTGCTGATCTCTCCCAATATACCTTAATGAAAAGAAGAAATCTCTCTACTGTCACTAAGGCACTCAGGAACCACAATGTCCAATACAAGTGGAGGTTCCTGGCCAAATTGATGATCACCAGAGAGGGAAGAGACCATGCAGTTAACTCTCTAGAAAAAGGTATCAGCCTCTTGAAAACCTGGGGCATAGTCCCAGACCAACAACGGCATACTACAACTTCCAACTCCCCTGTTAGAGTGGAACCAGAATGCCGCACCGTTACTTCCAAAAATGCACGCTCGCACAATTAGCCATAGCTAAAGGCACCCAACACTGTCTTTTCATACACTACCCGCTACAAAGGAACTCCTCTGATCCAAACTCCTTCCTTGATTGTTCTTTCTCCCCCCATATAAAACTGAGTGAATATGTGTCGCACCCACACAAGTTCGTCACCTAATCGGCTACTTGCCATAATTTGCATTATTTGCTTGTTTGAACATTTTCTCTTTGTCTTTGCAGTCAGAGCTTTATTTTTTGTTCCTCGTCTTAAGAAAGAGTGTACTGATTCATCAAAACACCAATTGAACCGATGGACCATTCGACTTCAGCGGTCTCCCAGATACGCCAGGCGCTGCCATGTAAGTAAAAAAGTTTACGGCTTACCACACAATGACCAATTTACGTAACAATGCCTATAAACTTCCTCACCATAAATGCCAAAGGGCTTAACCACCCTGCCAAATGCAGATCCTTGTGGTCCGAGGCCCTCCAAAACAACTCTGATATTGTTTGTGCCCAAGAGACCCACTTTGCCCAACAGGCGCCACCCAAGTGCACCCACCCAAAGTTTCCGTTCATTTTCACAGCCAACGCAGAAGCAAAGAAAATGGGCGTATTAATCGATGTAAGAGACTCAATTGACTTTAAACTCTTTGTGTCTCTGGGGGATCCGCAAGGAAGATACCTTATCTTAGTCTGCACTATCAATAACTCTACATACACGATCGCAAACATCTATGCACCTAACGCAAATCAAACAGACTTTCTTCATAAAATTATGAAAAGAATAGGAAAATTATGTAAAGGCATGCTCATAGTATGTGGCGATTTCAACATCACCCCTAACCCACAGCTGGACTCCACCTCTAAATCTAAGCGGCCTTTACCATCGATAAAATCAATTCTTAATGTGTATGACCTACACGCTGCTTGGAGGTGTAATGACTACTCCTTTTTCTCAAATACGCACAGGTCATACAGTCGGATTGACTTATTCTTATTTTCAATATTTTTATTGAAATTTATCATACATAACAAAGTATCTTATGCAGAAACATTTTCCATAACCATACCGACAATAGCCATAGTAAGAGTACAAATTTATATTGATAGTGCATACAAAAAAAAAAGGAAAGTAGTATAATCATTTATGACAATATAAGCGGCGTGGTAAGGATCAAGAAAAACAAAACCGTGTGTCCTATTGGGGACCAGTTAAACTCGTAAAACAGACATCATATGATAAGGCAATAAAGAGTGAATTCAGTACCATTAAGCCCTGACTTTCCTTCAGAGGGTCAGAAAAAAGTCATTCATAGACAGGAATCATAAAGAATCTTATTATATTAGTTAAGAAATCAGGTAATGTAAATATAGATATTTGCATAGAATTAAACCAACTGTGCCCGAGTTTTCCTACAGGCCCCAAACATCTAGAGAACCCTCGGAAGCTGTGGAACATAACTAAAAATTTCAAAATTTTTCAATGAGGTCCTGAAAGAACATATGAGGTAAAGCATAGAAAATCGAACAGACTAACAGGGAAAGCATCAAGTCGTGAGAGTCACAGAAGTCCAAAATAAAAGCTTATGAATGTAGAGTGTTGGTAAAGTCAACCATCAGCAGAAACCTTGTTACTAAGTTGGAACCCTCCAGTGTAGGTCCGATAGGTAAGGCAACCCTCATTAAGTTCGCTTTTAGGCATGTCTGGACTGGAGAGACCCAGAGGGAGATCCCCTAGACCTCCAGCACCCCCGATGGGAACAAGCTGTGCCGAGAGATTGGGACCCCCCCCCACAGCGCCGATCCAGAGGGACACAATCCCCAATCAAATCCTGAAGTTGTCTCTGCTGGGTCAAGATAAGAACCACTATGGATGTGAGTGGTAGCAGTAAGCACAATGAGGAAGATAAGGAAAGAAAAGAAATAAGGAAAGGAGAAGATAAGGGGAGGAAAGCCTTGGAGAGAGTGGGTATAGCGAGATAGATGCTGACTCTATCGTTAGCTCAGAGAGCTTGGTGCTCTGGAATGCCAGGAGTTAGAGAATCTCCAACAAAGGTTGCCCATGGTTCCCAAATCAGCTCAAATGTGTGCAGATTATCTGTTAGGATGCTAGCTAACCTTTCTTGTGTCATTATCCAGGAGGTTTTCCAGATAGCTGCTTTTAGAGAAACCCGCTCTTGTTTCCATGCCCTTGCTATTGTAATCTTGGCTCCCAGTAATATGAAATGAATTCATTTCCTGTTGGTTTTCGTAGTATTGGGGATATATTCATTTAAAAGGGCGATAGTAGGGGACCTTGGTAGTTTGCATCCTGTTACCTTTTGCATAAGACGGAATATTTTGGACCAAAAAGACCATATTCTTGGACACTCCCACCAAACATGGGCCATGGTGCCCTTAAGAAGACAACCCCTGAAGCATAGAGGATCAAGCGTCGGGTAGAATATAGTCAATCTAGCTGGCGTGAGATACCATCTCATCATAACTTTCAAACTGGCTTCAGAAATAGTGGTGTTCAGGATGCCCTTGTAAGATTTGAAGCAGGCGGCTTGCCATTTGTCAAGTTCCCATTCAAACTGAAAGTCTGATTCCCAGTTAATCATAAAAGTTGATTTCTTAACGGGAAGAGTGAGTGCTTCGTAGATGACCGAGATACCACCCTTCTGCAATGATGGCTGACCACACCAACGTTCATAATCAGTAAAACTAGGGGGGAGTGGTTTATCCCTCCGAATTTTATGAAGAAAATTGGATATTTGGTTAAATCTAAATTTCTCTGAGTTTGGGATCTCCAATTTGTTTACACAGTATTTAAGAGTGATCGGGCTGGTAGCCGTGAAGAAGTGTCCTATGCGGAACAGCCCCTTGTTTAGCCACCATTGAAAGGCTTTAATATTTAACCCCGGGGGAAAATCCGCAGTATTAAAGAGGTGCGCTAATGGTTTGACTGAGGACACTAAGGAGGGGATATGTCTGATTTTATCCCAGAGGACCAGCTCATTGGAAAGTGTAGGGGCCAAAATTGGAGGTCTATCTTTAGAGGAACACCATAAGAGAAAATCGAATGTGTGCCGCGGGGTGGCCTGCCTCTCTATCCGCACCCAATCCTGCTTCTCCTGTCTAAAGTAAATAGAAGACAATTGTACTAGCCTGGCGGCTTGAAAATATCTCACTAGATGGGGTAGACTTAGTCCTCCCCTCCGTCTATGAAGAAATAGAGTATGTTGGGGGATCCTATACCCTGATTTCCCCCAGATGAATTTAAGGATTCTACTTTCAAAAGAGGAAAGGTGATCCTTCCGGATTGGAACTTGCAAAGAGCGAAAAAGGTAGAGGAGTCTAGGCAGCAAGGTCAACTCTCCCAAGTTAACTCTCCCAAGCCATGAGATATCCTGCTTAGACCAAAGCTTGAGATCATCCTCGAGCTTGCGGAACATCGGAGGATAGTTACTACCATAAAGGGTTTCATATTTAGACGTGAGGGTGATCCCCAAGTATTTAATTGAGGTGACGCTCCACCTAAACTTGAAATCCGCCTTAAGATTGGCAATTATCTCAGGAGGTAGAGAGACATTCAGGGCTTGGGATTTAGTATAATTAACCCGGAGCCCCGAAATATCAGAGAAATTTTTAAGGAGCTGGCATAATAAGGGGAGAGAGGATAACGGGGAAGTTATGAACACTAGTAGATCATCAGCAAACAATCCACATTTGTGTTCCTGCTGTCCGCATTGCACCCCTTTGATAAATTGATTTTCTCTAATGGCTATGGCAAGGGTCTCTATCGCAATAGCGAAGAGTAATGGGGATAATGGGCAGCCCTGCCTAGTGCCTGTTTTAATCAAGAAGGATTTGGAGTAGAATCCCTGCAATTTAGAGTCAAATATGTTTTTATTGGGTACAAGGAAACATATGTAACATACAACCGAGGTGGTCTCACGGTTGATTAAAAAGAAAGAACATAGAAAATAGATACAATAGTTTAGACAAGTAAGGATCAGTAACATTCTTTCTTTGTGTATAAGGTCTGTTGATCTAATAGCAACTGATGTTAATGACATTCGAGTCTGCATCAACCTCTGGATTTAATATTAGCATAGTTGCATAGACAAAATGCTGTTTCAGTGGTAGAGTGTGAAGTAAAGAAAGGAGTGGATCAAGGCTTGGAGAGGTAGAGAGGAGAGGCAGAAAGTAGAGGGAGAGGAGAAAGAGAGAAGGGAAAGGAAGAAAGTGTAGTGATAATAGAGGTAAGGTAAGATGAGCGAGCACAAGGTTTCCATGCCAGCGACGGCGCCTGAGTTGGATGTCCTCCAATTATTCTAATTCAACATACGCCTCAAAGTGTCCGAGGAGGAGAAGTCCTGCCAAACAAGCCAAATTACTTTGAATTTGTCAAAGGTATCGTTATCAAGTGCTACCATTTCCTCCATGCGCATTATATCATTCATAGTGGAGACCCAAAGCGAAAGGGAGGGGGGGAGTGGTCGTTTTCCAAAATAAAGGGATTAATTGTCTTGTTGCGGTTAGGAAAAAGCGGAGGAGTGTCTTCTTTTGAGATGCCAGTGTGCCCGGCAATATAGATAGCAATGCTATTTCCGGTGTAGGTTTGAGGGATTCGTTGTAGATGGCATTGTGTATGGAGAAAACCTGTGACCAGAGGGGTTGTATAAGGGGACATTCCCACCATATGTGCAAATATGAACCTATTGCAGTCTCACATCTCCAGCAGGTGGGTGGGGTATCCGGGAATATTTTGTGTAAGGTCTGGGGGTCTCTGTACCACCTGGATAGGATCTTATAATTTTTCTCTTGTGTGTAGCTAGATGTGGACGATTTGTGCGTAAAGTGAAATTACTTTTGCCAGTCCGCTGCTGAGATTTCGGATCCCAGATCGACAGACCATCCTCTGGTATATGGAGGGAGTTGATCGTGTGTTAGGGTCTGCAATAGTTTATAGAGTGTGGAGAGCAAATGTCTGGGTGTTTCAGTGAGGGAGCAAAGGTTCTCAAACTCTGTCAGACGTCTGTGGATGTGGGTAGATGAAAATAAAGTGGAGCAAAATGAGGAAAGCCGTAATGCTGTGAGCCAGTTGGTTTGTTCGTCTGGGACGTTTGGCTTGCCGAGTCAGGATTAACGTAAGAATTCGCAAGCGGCCAGTTGGAACGTGTAAAAGGGCCCAGTCTGGAGGCAGCTATCCCTTGAGGTAGAGAAGGGTGGTCAAAAAGGGGAGTAATAGGAGAGGGGTCAGAAGACAGTAGGGGGAGTAATCTCCTTTTGTACCACGTGGACAGAGCCGCGACCGTGAGAGGGGATGAGGAAGAGAATCTCTGGAGTTCAGTTCCATATCCCCAGAGGGAGGCTCGTAGGTCAATTACTGTGTGTTCTTGTTCTATCATGGTTGATGCCTTGGGGAAGGGGCGAGGGAACCATTCTAGTATACGTGCTAGTATCGCTGCTTTGTGATAAAGATTGAAATCTGGTAGCCCCACTCCCCCTTGTACTTTAGGATAGGTGAGTAGATTATATCGTATACGGGGCATGCCATTGCGCCATATGAAGCGAGTGACCATGGAGCGTAGTGTGTTGAAGAAGCGTGTGGGAACTGATATTGGGATCGTTTGGAAGAGGTAGAGCAATTTAGGTAGAATGTCCATTTTGAGCGTGTTTATGCGGCCGAATAAGGGCATAGGGGTGAGTTTCCAATTTTCTAGGTCTCTTTTAATCTGAGACAATAATGGGAGATAGTTCAATGTGTATAGGTGCGCTAGATTAGTAGGGATTTTTATCCCTAGGTATGAAATATTTCCGTTGCACCATTGGAAGGGAAAATTGGACTGGATTTGAGCGAGGGTACTAGCTGGTAATGAGATATTGAGGGCCTCAGTTTTTGTCACATTTAATTTAAAATTGCTGAGGTCTCCAAACCTCCGAAATTCCTGCAGTAAGGAGGGAAGGGAGGTGTGTGGTTGCTGGAGGTATACCAAAAGGTCGTCCGCATAAAGTGATAATTTGTATTGTGCTGTAGGCGTCCGAATACCCATAATCAAGTCATTTTGCCTGATTGCATTTGCTAGATGTTCCATCACTAATACGAAAAGTAATGGGGAAAGGGGGCAGCCCTGGCGAGTGCCATTAGAGATGTCGAATGGTGATAACATTGATCCATTAACTAAGATTGATGCTGAGGGGTGAGCGTAGAGGGACATCACCTTGGTCACGAAATTAGTGCCCAACCCTACCTGTTCTAGCGAGCGTCTGAGGAATTGCCAGCTCACCCTATCAAACGCCTTTTCGGCGTCGAAAGAGAGGAGGCAAGCTTTGAGGTTGCGTTTTTGGGTGTATGAGATTAGGTGGATTGTCTTTGTGGTGTTATCTCACGCTTCTCGCCCCGGTACGAAGCCTACTTGGTCTTTGTGAATAATAGCTGGTAGGAGTGGTGATAGGCGATTTGCCAGCACCTTAGCAAACAATTTAATATCAATATTCAATAGAGATATTGGTTGGTACCTACTACATTGCGACGGGTCCTTGCCAGGTTTTGGTAGGATCGATATGGAGGCTAATAAGAGTTCCTTTGATGGGATGTTAGAGTCATCTATGTGATTAAACGCGAGGGATAAGAGGGGCGCAAGCTGGGGGGCAAAATATTTGTAAAATCTAGGGGAAAACCCATCTGGTCCTGGGCATTTCCCTGATTTTAGGCCTTTGATTGCTCCTAGGAATTCATGTTCCTTAAGGGGTTTGTCAAGTTCTGAGGCGTCTTCGGTCGCAATGCGGGGAAGAGCTGTCTCTTCGATGTAGTCGGATAACGGTGAGGACGGGGTATTAGTAGATTGGGACGCAGGAGGGGCGGGAAGATTATATAGTTGTGAGTAAAACTGCCTAAAGGCATTTGAGATACCCTGTGGATTGTGGACTGGTTGTTGTTTTGAGTTGTGTATTAATTGAATAGAGTGCCTAGGAGGTCTTGGGTGCAAGTATCTGGCCAGGTGTTGTCCGCATTTGTTTGCTAAGGAGTAATGGTGATTGCGTGCTTTGTCTCTAGCAATTAAGGAGTTTGAGTCTAATAGTCTCAGTAGGTCACGTCGTGCATTAGAGAGCACCACGTATGTTTCAGGTCGTTGAGATTGTTTGTGCACTTGCTCTAGTGAGGCTATGATGGATAGTAGTTGAGCAATATTGGTCGTTCTGGCATTTTTGATGCGAGAGCCGTGCTGAATGAAAATCCCCCTCAGAATGCATTTTAGTGTCTCCCACTTGATTAAGGGGCTAGTGTCATCGTGGGCGTGGTCTTTGGGAAAATTTAGGATCGCCTGGGTAATATCTGTGGTGCACAGGGTGTCTTTTAAAAGGTTGTCATTTAGGCGCCAGGACGTCTTCCTCGACTTTACAGATAAACAGTCTAGATGGAGGTGGATGGGACTATGGTCGGACCAGAGGCTGTGGCCTATAGAAGTCTGGATGGGTAGGTCTAACAGTGATTGAGAAATGAAGAAATAATCTATACGGCTGTAAGAGTTATGGGGCACCGAGTAGCAGGTGTAGTCTTTGTCAAAAGGATGTTGGATGCGCCACACATCCACTATTTGCATGGAGTGTAGTAGGGTTTTGATTCGTGCAAGTGTGGAGTGTGGTATAGAAGACTTACCAGAGGATGTGTCTATGGATGGAGATAGAGCCACATTAAAGTTGCCACCCAAGATGTAACAGGGACCTCCAAAAACTTTCAGTTTGTCCATGACCTCTGTTAAGAAAGAGCTTTGGTCTTGGTTAGGTCCATACACATTTGCCTCTGTGAAAACAAAGTTTTGATATTTTAGTTTAAGGAAAAGGAAATGTCCTAGAGGGTCCACCAGGGTGTCCAGTACGTCTGGTTGGAATGACTTATGAAAAGCTATGGAGACACCTTTTGTTTTAGAGTGTGGGTTTGTGCTGTGATACCACGTGGGGTAGAAATGATTTCTACCAAGTGGAGTAGCGGAGCCCTTAAAGTGTGTCTCCTGGAGGAGTAGAATTTAGTTCTGGCTTTATGGAAATGGTACAATACCTGACTTCTCTTCTCCGGCGTGTTGAAGCCTCTGCAATTATAGGAGGACAAGGTGATATTCTTATGTGATTGCATGGCTAAAAAATAAAGTAGATATCATTAGGTCTCGAGTAGAAATACATTTTGGTAAGGCACCGTCGCTGGCAGGCATGCTCTGGTAAAGAAGATGGGGAAGAGAGAAAGTGGTAAGAATAGGGGTAAGCAGATAGAGAGTAGCAGAAAAGCTGGTTGGAGGAGGTGGTCCTTGAAGAGAGGTTGCAGCTGAGAATGATGTAGGAATCATAGAAGAAAGGAGCCACTGAACCGCAGTATAGAAAAAGGCCACTAGGTGGCAGCAAGTGTATTCAGAACCAAGTAATAAAATACAAAACAATAAAAAGAACAAAGAAAAAACAAAACTTTGCGTGCACATTGTGCTGTGTGTATGTACACACTGCGCTACCTACGGGGGGAAGCTGTGCGAGACGCACGGAGCAACCGCCGGTCCCGTAGGCTCACGGGTGAGTGAAAAGAGAAAAATTTTAAAAAAAGGGGATCTGTGTCCGTCTGGTATTGAAACATAGGCCTTCCGGTTTTCGTGGAAATGTTCACAGTCTGGGTGATTAAACAGGCTCACAAAGTAAAACACATGGTGGACAGTCAGATCTGTTCGTATCCTCCAAAGATGGTGTCAGGGGGGACCCCTGCGGGTCAAGGGGAGGGGATAACAGGTAACAGGTTGCAGGTTAGTGGGGCTCATCCCACCCCCGAATATGGACGGGTTATAACAGTTATAACAGTCAACTTTGTTCATGGGGAACTCGCGTGCATCCAGGGATGGGGAACATATCCCGGGGTTGCAGTCATGCGACCCATGCTCTGCATAGCAGCAAATGGCAAGTCCTAAGTTCCTTAGGTCTCTCAATCATCTGGGGGTCCTCGCGGTGAGGGTCTGGAGCTCCGCTTTCTGTTTTGTTTTTGCCATTGCGATAAGTACGGGAGTCCGGGTGTAGTGGGTTGGAAGGGCCAGTCAGGTAGGCCAACTTGGGGTAGTTCCAGGGTGCTCAGGAAATTGGGCAGGTCCCACAAAGTGCGGAAGACCGCGGTTTTACCCTCATGGCGTACCCTGAGTTGGAAAGGGAATCTCCACTGATACTTAATCTGTCTTTCCTGAAGCAGGGAGGTCAGAGGCTTTAGGGCCCATCTCATATTCAGCGTTTGGCGTGAAATGTCAGGGAGGAGCATAATTGGGGTATCATTGAAAAGTATGGAGTCCTGTGTGCTGGCAGCTCTCATAATCTGTTCTTTAATTTTGTAGAAGTGAATTCTGCATAAAGTGTCCCGGACAAAGGAGGGGTCAGTTGGTCGCTGTCCTGAGCTCCTATGGACCCTGTCCAGTTCTATGGGAGATTCCTTTGGCAGTTGCAGGATTTGATTAAATATGGCTGCCACAGCACTAGGGAGATCTTTATGCTCCACCGACTCAGGGATGCCCCTGATCCTTATGTTATTCCTTCTGTTCCTATTTTCTGCGTCATTGTGCTGGTACATGAGTTGCTGGATCATGACAGTGTGGGTGTTTAGTGTTTCTTCATGCGACTGTAGCGCAGTGCAGATTCCCTCTGATGTACTCTCAATGTCCTCTATGCGAGCCCCTATGTCTTTCTTGAGGTCCAGTATCTCCTGTCTGTAGGTTTTCTCTATGCGCTTTACATGTTCAAAATCAGATTTAGTAGGTAGGGAGCGTATATAGCCCTTTAATGATCGCATTTGTGATTCCAGGTCCCAGCCATCCCCTGAGCATTGGGAGTGTAGTGAGGGGCTTTGGGAGCGGTGTGGGCGATATCAAAGTCTGTGAGAGAGGCAGAGCGTCCCCTGGATCTCACCTGTAGTGCGTCTGCAGGTTCCGAGTGTGTGGGAGATGACGGCGCCATCTTGGGGAGCGGCTGTAGCTGGGAGGCCGCAGATGAACGGGTGAAAAACCGGCCCAGGTCGCAGCTCGGTCCACCACCGCCGGTTTGTTTTGGTCCCGCGGCTTCCCCTTGCCCATCGGAGGAAATTGGGAGGTTTTGGAGGTGAAATGGAGGATAATTAGGCCCGTGAGCGTTGTGAGGACCGGGAGCAGTCAGGTCACACGTCCTCCTTCTCCATGCGCCAGGCCACGCCCCCCCAGAATCCCTGCAATTTAATCATAGCTTGTGGGAAAGAGTAAAGTGCTCTGATAAGGCCTATGAACCTCTCCCCAAATCCCCAATGCTTCAAAAGGAAAAACAGATAAGTCCATGAAACTGAGTCAAACGCCTTACATAGGTCCAGGGAGAGCAACATCCCCTTCTGAACTGGCCCTCCTATCCAATTGGATTGAAGTATGGAAACTATATTGATTGCCCTTCTAACTTGGTCAGGACCCTGTCGACCTGGAATGAATCCCACCTGATCTTTGTAGATATATAGACCAGTGAATGATGCCATTATTTTAACTAGAATTTTCAGGTCATTATTTATGAGGGAAATAGGACGATAATTGTCTACGTCTTCTAGGTTTTTCTAGGGATCACAATGATGTATGCAGTGTTTAGGTGCTTCTCGACAGGGTCCCCTTTCATTTTGGAATTAAAAAATTGCACCATATAAGGAGCCAGTGTTTTGGCCCGGGAGGCCATCGGGTCCAGGGGCTGAGCCCTGTTTGAGATCCTTGATGACCTCCATCACCTCTTCCTCAGAGATTGCTTCATCCATTATATCTCTGTGTTGGTCTGAGAGAAGAGGTAGTGGGATGTCACCAAGGAACCGGGTTATTTTTTCTGCGTTCTCGTCCCTCCCGGGGCTGTACAGGTTCTCATAGTATTTTTGAAAGGCCCCAATAACTATGTTGGGATTGGAGGAAGCGGGGTTACCGTCCACCCTAATTTTGGGCATAGATAGATGCCTTGCACGGGGGGGTAAGCTTCCTCGCCAGAAAGGAACCCATTTTATTACCCTGAGTATAGAATTAGTTTTTAGACCAGCAAATGACCTTCTCTGCTTTCATTGTGAGTGCAAGATTAAGCTCTAATTTCACCTTATCTAGTCTATCTAAAAGTGACTGTGAGGGGTGCGCCTTGTGTTCTGCTTTAATTGCTGTGAAAGACTCCTCCAGCTTCCTCAAAGATAGTCCTCTCTCCTTTTTGATCCTGGATGCCAACTGAATAAATTTACCTCTAATAAAGGCTTTGTGGGCAGCCCAAACTGATTCTACAGAGGTATCACCTGTCATGTTAATGGAGAAGTATTCTTGGAGACTTTTATCGATTTTGGCGGCATTTACTGGGTCGGTCAGTAACGACTCATTAAGTCTCCAGTGCGGTTTAGCAAACATTCTGGACTGGATGTGGATAAACATTGACACTAGAGAGTGGTCCGATAGGGCTGTGTCATGAATGTGAGCATCCAATATGGATGGTAAGGTATAGAAGGGAGTTAACAGGTGGTCAATTCTAGAATACGAGTTGTGAGGGCTGGAGAAGTGAGTAAAGTCCCTACTAGAGGGATGCCTATCCCGCCAGACATCAATTAAGTTGTATGAATGGAGGAGTTTGGCTATTCGTAAACTGACTTTAGTTGGGCGCAAAAGTTGGTTGCCTAGGGGTCTTGTTTTATCTAAAGATTGGTTAAAGGCCACATTAGAGTCTCCTCCAAATATTATTGTACCCTCCAACAAGGGGAAAAGGGCAGCTAACATTTTCTGAAAGAATTTCAGCTGACCCTTATTGGGGGCGTAGTACGAAATCAGAGAAATAATTTGCCCATCAATAGTACCCTTTACTAGAATATACCTGCCCTCTGGGTCCCTAACATCTGACAGCCAAGTGAAGTTGCAGTTTTTGGAGAATAAGATAGCTACTCCTTTGGTTTTAGATTCAGTGTTAGCTAAGAAAAAGCGCGGAAAATAGGGGTGGAAGAACTTAGGGTTGTATGGGGCTGGAAAATGAGTTTCCTGGAGCATTAGGATATCTAATTTCAGAGATTTATAGTGGTTGCAAATCTTTTTGCGTTTTATAAGGGAGTTAAGTCCCTGAACATTGTGGGTAGCGACCCTAACAGGGATTTGTGGGAGGTCAGCCATCATTTTTGGAGCAGTGGGTGCTTATGTTAGTAAGGTCACTCAACCTTCCCTGGATGTTCCCGTTATCCGGGGAACCAGATCGCGTCCTGATAACAGAGCACTGATCAGCATCCACTCTAGAAAGAAAGAAGGAAAAAGGGGGGGGGGGAAGGTGAAACTAGAAATACCAAAAAGGTAGTGTTAAACATTGTGAACCAATCTCGACAAATAATTAGCCCTGAAAAGGGCAATTTTCTCCAACTAAGGGATTTGCGACCAAGGGGGGAGAAAAGATAGAGCCCTTTGGACACCCTTTGGTAGAGACCAAAAAGTCTGGCTAGAACCGCCAGACAGCCCATCTCTGAACTGCCTTGAAGGGTCAGAGAGATAGGCAGAGGCGCAAGGGGGCCTCCATCCGCCAAGGAGCCCTGTGAAAAAAAAAAACATGAACCATGATAACATATGACAATGTATAGTCTAATCCTATATAAGGTCTTAGAACTAAGCACAAAAAATGTTTACACTAGCTCACAAATGCTCGCTTAACGTTTCAATCCAAGAGAATAGCTACAAGCTACTCACACGCTGGTACAGGACCCCACAGCTGTTACATAGATACAACCCAGCCATACCTGAAACATGCTGGAGATGCTCCAGTGAACCTGGCACCTTACTCCATATTTGGTGGACCTGCCCAGCAGTGCAACAATTCTGGACCCAAGTGCATGACTTGATTACCAAGATTTCCACTTACCACCTAGACCGTACCCCAGCACAAACCCTCCTCCATCACACGACGCTTCCAACACATAGGTATCGGAAAACTCTGGTAGCACATTTGCTCAACGCGGCCAAAATGTGCATCCCCACCCAATGGAGATCTTCATCCCCCCCAACAATTCACGAATGGCTCTCCCGTGTCAACCGCATAGCAGAAATGGAAGAGCTAATACAGATTGCTAGAGACTCTCCTTCCAAATTTTCCCACACATGGGCATGCTGGACACACTTTAAAACCACGGACGAATATGCTTCCTTGACAACCACCCGATAGATTACTCCCTGACAACCAATTTGAGACCCCGGCTGGGGCCCCTGGGGGGCCCGGCGGTGGGGGCCTGGGAGGCCTGGACAAAACGCACTGTATACTTCGGGGGGGGGGGGGGGGGGGGGGGGGGGGGGGGGGGGGGGGGGGGGGGGGGGGGGGGGGGGGGGGGGGGGGGGGGGGGGGGGGGGGGGGGGGGGGGGGGGGGGG
>BLSH010228658.1:684293-695486 GCA_018402905.1 Glandirana rugosa | reverse complement strand
ACTGTCATGTTACGAGCGTTCCAATACAAATGAATTCTTACGACGGCAGTAGGCCACCGGAGATACTTAACAGATGGCATGGGCTAAAGGTTGATCAGAATTGTTCGATCAACAGACGTCATAGTATTCCGACACCCATCCACATCGAAAAGTGAGGTATAATGAAGATATCTCCCACCCTATATCATTCCCACACAACGTCAACATATCTTCCACAGCCCCCTCACAGGCCAGACGACATAGCACCCCTAAGCTACCCCTCGCCCCCCTAAATGAAGCATGGACTGCTCCAAAAAGACCTAGACCATAACAGAACATAATTGCCAACCCCCTCCATGAAATTCAAGGGCTTATATCCCACCCTCTATAGAAGTAATATGGAGTGAAAAGCTACACCTACCCACAGCCTTATGATACTGCAGACAACTAGCTTGTTAAGACTAGTTGGAAATCGGGTACGGTAGACAATTCATAGAGGCCACCGGATGACGGCAGCATTCTTAAGTAAACATAACCTTGCGAGCATTGTACTGTCATAATTAAGGCATGTTTTAACTGATCCCATTTTGTATGTAACATCCTCTTGACTTATGTTTGCCGAGTATATTGTACTGAATATATACTTCCAATAAAAAAAATTTTCTAATGGAAAAAAAAAAAAAAAAAAAGAACTGACCACAAGCCTTGAATACCTCCCGCCTGGGGAGGTACAGTTGCCATCCCCTCCGACCCCCCCCCCCCAAGATTAGGGAGAGGGAAGCCTCCACAAGAAGGGACCAAGGGGGTAGGACCAAAAAGTATGGAACAAGTAAACCGAAAAAGTATGGGAGGACCTTTAGTGCACTTCACCCCAACTTTGACTCTTTAGCATCGGAGAGTCTTTAGCTCAAAACATTCAAACAGCCTGAAAAACAAGTAAACGTTAACTGAATCATGGTCCTTCAGGCCTACAATAAAAGGATCATGCATCCAAGGCTGTCACTAGAGGCTGGATTGACTTATTCTTGGTGGACAGGTGGTTCATTTTACAAACCAAGGCTTCTAGGATCAACAAGATAACCTGGTCCGATCACGCTTCAGTACTGCTAACTGTTGACGACAACTCAACAACTAAGGCCACTTTTATTTGGAGATCCAACCCAAGGCTGTTCCAGGACAGTGAAAGAAGGACAGCTCATAAAGCAGTGATTAGGGGTCTTCTCATACAGCAAATAGCGAGGGTTAAGAGGAAGAGGCAACAGGAGGTAGACAGACTGACAAAAAAATTAGACACTTTAGAATCACAAAACAAACAATCCCCCTCCCAAAGATTAACTGAGCAAATAATGGCAGCTCGAAATGAGCTAAGAGTGCTCCTTATAGGAGACTTCGAAAAAACCCATAGACTACTTAAAATGACTTACTACACCCATGGGAATAGAGTGGGGAAACTGCTGGCTACTCGTCTTAAAGGACATAGGCAAAAAACCCACATTTCTTATATAAACCCCCCCATAACAAAGGTTAAACATCACCACCTACAAGCCATAGCGGACATCTCCAGCGACTACTACGGCTCTCAGTATAACCTTAAAAATGATCCCGAATCACCGCAGCCAACCCCGCTCACTATTGATAAGTTTCTGCAAAAAATCAAACTCCCCAAACTGTCAGCAGACCATCTAACTAGCTTAAATGCTCCAATAACAGTCCAGGAAACCATACAAACTATACAAGCACTACCGAACAACAAGTTCCCAGGCCCAGACAGGTTTACCAGAGAATATTACAAAGCCTTCCACTATATCCTAACACCTCACTTAGTCAAGGTCAACAACTCTGCGTCTGCCTCTTCCTCATTCCCTCCAGAAATGTTAAAAGCAACGATAGTAGCCCTCCCGAAGCCGCGGAAGGATCCATCTACCCCGCAAAATTTCCCCCCAATTTCACTGTTGAATAACGATTTAAAGATTTACGCAAAAATATTAACCACAAGATTAATAGATATTCTCACATCCCTGGTCCACATGGATCAATCTGGCTTCACAAGGGGACGGCAGACAGCCGATGCCACAAGACGCATGTTGAACATTATTCACATTGCCAACAGGACAAAAACGCCTTCTCTGCTCCTTACCTTGGATGCAGAGAAGGCGTTTGATAGGATCCATTGGGAGTTCTTGGCCCGGGTCCTTAGGAAATTTGGTTTTGAAGGCCCTATATACTCAGCCATCATGGTGCTTTACTCCAACCCATCCGCCCAAGTCTACAGTGGCAGGAGCCCTGTTGACCCCTTTTGAGATAACTAATGTTACCCCAGGGATGCCCACTTTACCCACTGATTCTTAATCTCCTAATTGAGCCCTTAGCCACTTATATAAGATCACACCCCCAAATATCAGGCCTATTGGTGAATGGGAGATCCCATGTCATCAGCTTGTTTCGCTGATGACATTATACTAATATTATCAGAGGCGGAAACTTCACTGGCTTCAGTGAACACATTACTAAAAGAATTTTACCATACCTCATATTATAAAGTGAATGATTCTAAGTCGTTTATACTGAGCCTAGGGTTACCAGCCAAGACTAGGCATAAATTGCAAGCATTATATCTTTACCAATGGAAGGAAAAGGGAGTCAAATACCTGGGCATTACTTTAACTCCCAACTTAAAAGACATTGTCACTGCGAACTATACCCCCTTTTTGCTCTCCCTCAAGACCAAACTAGATATCATAGGAAAGTTTGAACTCTCTTGGTCTGGCCACTTGGCGGCCTTCAAGATGCAAATTTTACCCCAACTGCTCTACTTGTTTAGGATGTTACCAGTCTCCCTAACTAACCAATATTTTAATAGCCTCCAAACAATTGTCAACAACTTCTTATGGAAAGGGAAAAGGGCCTGTTGTGCCTTCAAAAAGCTAATCAAGCATAGATTGGCAGGGGAAGTTGGCCATGTACATCTACACGAATATTATTTCACCATGGTATTAGCGCAGGCTAAACAGTGGTCGAAACAAAATGTGACCAATTTGTGGGTTGACTTAGAACAGTCACAACTCTCCCATGGCAATCTGTATGGTCTACTACTCACTGCACCTTTTAACCACAAATTGGACACCATTATGTCACCCACAATACGTTCAACCCTTAGGGCATGGACCCATCTACAGAAATATCAAAACTGGAGCAGCGAATTGACCGACCTACATCTCCCTATAACAGCCCTTTCTCACCAGATCTTGACCTTAAAAATTGGACATGAAAAAATATATATATAATTTGGATGATATAGTTACAAACAACACACTTAAGACATTCGATAAGCTGGAGCGGGAATACCAACTCCCAGCCACAGAACAGTTTAGACATGCCCAAATAGCTCATCTGCTGCATTCAATCCCTCACTTACAACCCCATTTGCCTAAGAAGCTTGCTACCCACTTCCAACAACCCTCCAACTCCAAAGGGGAAATCTTGTCCATATACCTATCCCTACAGATGTCAAAAGTCCTCTTCGATGCTAGCCTGGGAACAGGAGATAGGGAAGGAATATACTATAGAGCAATGGAAAAACCCTAAGCATAACCTATGCCTCCACTAAATGTTTTAATCTCTGGGAATTATATCAGAAAATACTTACATTGGTACCTGACACCTCATAGGCTAGCAAAAATCTCCACTAACTACACACCATCTTGCTGGAGAGGGTGCGGCAGGTCAGGCATATTAATACATATACTATGGTCTTGCCCAAAAGTACTTCAACTTTGGACTCAAATAGGCTAAATCATAAAAGATATCACTGGTTCTGACGAAGAACTGATGCCAGCAATGGCAATATTATCTCTAGACCTACTGGACCTTCACCCCACTTTTAGAAACACAATCTCCCACATACTGCTAGCAGCTAGACTTGCCATTCTTAGATATTGGAAGCAAGAAAAAATCCCTGGTATTACAGAAGTTATTCATGCAATTCAGCTACATGGGATGTATGAAATTATGCACGCCCCCTCGGCTGGTAACCTCGAGTTATCCCAAACCCACTGGCATCCTTGGCTCAACTGGTACAATAATCATACAATAGTGCGATATAGTCAATAAAGTAAATGGTATCAATCAAACTTGGGTGGTCAGTCTCTCGGCGCGGGAAACAGTATTGCTCCCATTTGGGGTTACCCGGCCATGAGACTGCCACATCAACTTTATCAATCTATGCACAAACCATTGTAATAAAAAACTCGGTTCACTGCTTGTGTTTGAAACAAATCCTGATAACACTCCAGTCTGACTGCAAACTCCTATCTCATTATTTTTGTACTTTCCTTTTTCATTTGACCCTTCTTGGTGTGTAATGTATTTTCAGATGAATATATTGTAACCTTGTTACCTTTAAAATATTTTCAATAAAAATTATTGAAACTGAAAAAATACCCTCTTTGTTAAAATACATTTCTGCGTTAGAAAAAATCCATAAGCAAAATCCTATGCTAATAAATTTACTTAATCTTATGGATAAACCAAGGGAACTGCAAACCTTAATAAATAAACAGACATTGCGATTGAGAGATAAAAATCGGGCATTAAATTATCAACAGGGTAATAAGCCGGGCCGATTACTAGCACGAGCACTGCGACAACGCATGGATACAACTTCTATAATAAAAATACAACAGGAATCGGGAAGACTGATATACGATCCCAGAGAAATAATAAACTCCTTTCAAAAATATTATTCTAAATTATACAATGTTACTAGTCAAAAGACGGGTAGGGAGTTAGAGGCATTTCGCCAAAAAATACAACAGTATATTAAAGAAACAGCAATACCAACTTTGCCAACTGAAACAATAGAAGCATTAGAGAAAGATATATCTACGTAGGAGATCCAAAAAGTTATTAGATCGTTGGCCCTGGGCAAAGGCCAAGGTCCAGATGGATTCACTTCATGTTTTATAAGATGTTGGAAGATGTTATAACGCCAATAATGAATAAAACATTTAACTCGATCTCCGCTTCCCGGCCTTTCATCCCACAGGGGATGGAAGCACATATTACAGTTATTCCTAAACCTGAAAAAGATCATACACTATGTGGAAATTATCGACCTTTTTCTCTTACAAATATTGATCTACGGATATATGCTAAGATTATTGCAAATAGACTTACTCCAATAATGCCTTCATATATTCACTCTGATCAGGTGGGTTTTACGATGGGCCGGGAGGCTAGAGATAATACGCTGAAAACGGTTACATTAGTGGAATACGCCCGGAGGTGCGCCATCCCATCCTGTCTTCTTTCTATAGCTGCTGAAAAAGCATTTGACAGGGTGGGATGGTGTTTCTTAGAGGATACCCTGAGACAATGGGGCATGGGTCCCTGCCTACTTTAGAGAGTTATGAATTTATATTGTGGCCCAAAGGCGAGAATTCGGATAGGTGGTAATCTCTCAGACCCAATATTAATAACAAATGGAACGCGACAGGGATGCCCCCTGTCCCCCCTGTTGTATCTATTGGTGATGGAACATCTGATCACAACCATTCGTAATAACCCAGATATACAGGGAATAAAGGTAAAATAAGGAATATAAGGCATCAGTATATGTAGATGATTTATTATTATATGTTACCATTACCAACCCAATTATTACCATGCCAAACCTTATCCATGAATTTAACCGATTTGGGAGGTTAAGTAACTTCAAAGTAAACTATGAGAAATCGGAGGCTTTAAATACTGTATATCATTAATGAATAAAACTCAATGCCATCTCCAGAGGAATTTTTCCTTTAAATGGCAAAACGTGGCATTGAAATATCTGGGTATATTTATATATACCCCAAGATTTAAAAAAAAAACTTCAAGAACTAAGCTATAAACCTCTGATTAATAAGATGGTAAATACACTCCAAAAATATGATAAAAGTACTCTTTCATGGACGGGTAGGATAAATGTAATAAAAATGGACATACTGTCAAAAATCCTATATATATATCAAGCAATTCTGATAATGCCTACTACAACCTTACTGCATCATCTATGAAGTACTATAGGAGGGTTTATATGGGAACATAAAGAGAGATACTAATAAGAATAAAATTGAAGGGAGGATTAGCCCTCCCGGATTTCGCAAGGTATCTACGAACGGCACATATAACAAGGGTGGTAGACTGGTTCCACAATATGGAACATAAACAATGGGTAAAATTGGAGAAAGATATTACGGCCATGGAAATGAGGTCTCTTCCATGGATAACACCTAAAAACAGGCCTAGGATGGACAAAGTGCCATCTTTAGTCTTTTCAACTTTAAAAGTTTGGGACTCTTTGATGAAGAAAAACTGTTTGACTTCTTAAATTAGCCCTCTGACACCACTGTTCTCAAACCCAGAATTCCAACCTGCAGCAGAAACCTCAGTTTTCCTAAAATGGCATAGACAAGAAAACACTAGATTAATCCAGACGCTAATAAATGGTAAACTCCCCCCACCTGATACGTTAGGGGAAGAAAATAGAAATAATTGGATGCAGTATATACAGCTACAAACTTTCATCCATTCATTAAACCAAAGATCATCATTAGAAAGACCACTAACAGAGTTTGAAAAGATACTATTACAGACAGATAAACCAACTCATGTACTATCAATAATATATAATTTTCTGCTCCCCCAAAAATTTGAAGTAGTAACATACATAAGTAAATGGGAAACAGAACTGGGAACAAAAATATCGTTATTGGACTGGGAATGATCCCTGATATTAATACACAAACTATCTCCCTCAACTAGATATCAAGTGAGAAATTATAAAATTATAGCAAGATGGTACCGATGCCCAGTTGATTTACATAAAATTAATGACAACAATTCAGAAAATTGCCTGAAATGTAAAAATGCAAAAGGAACAATGTCCCACATGTGGTATTTCTGTCTGAGAATCTGGCAATTTTGGTCAGAGGTATTCAATATGCGAGCCTAAGACGCAGTGCAGTGGGGGATTTGGGTACTCAAGGGTGGCCACAGGCTTTTTCTTTAGGGGTGTGTAAGTCATTGTAGAAACAAGTCTGGCAGATGTGAGTGCCTGTGGATCAAGGAGGGTAATGGGGGCATTATCTCCAGATGATGTTTGAAAGTCCCAAGAATTGGAATGGATGAGGTGTGGGCCACTAAGTCAACACTATAGCCCTACTGCCTAGTGAAGCGATTGTGTGCTTGTGTGCTGGTGCAAAAATATCTTTCGAATGTCTCTAATATAGTTTGAGGACATGTAGGGTAGCCGTATAGACTAGACCAGGTTCTCCTTGAACTGGGTGTTTGTGGTGGTGTGCAACAGGCACGTAAACAAGGCAAGAGAAATAAATCATGAGAACAGAGGTATTCAATATATACAGAGATATTACTGGCTCCACTGTACAACCAGATGTTTATATATCGGTTTTGTCAATAATCCCGGGGTCAATTAAATCTATTAAAGAGGGAATCCTATGTCATATGTAGAGTTGAGCGAACCCGAACTGTAAAGTTCGGGTTTGTACTGAACTTTGGGGTGTCCGTGACCCAGATCCGAACCCGGACATTTGAAAAAAGTTTGGGTTTGAGTTCTGGGTTCAGGTATTTGATCACGCATGTTGAATAGCTGCAGGGCAGCCAATCAACAAGCGTTTAACTGTTTTTCTATAGAAGCCATCACAGCCATGCCTACTAAGGGCATGGCTGTGATTGGCCAGTGCATCATGTGACCCAGACTCTATATGAGGCTGGAGTCACAGTGCTGCATGTCACATGCTTCTGGGTAGTGTAGGGAGAGGATGCTGCCGGTGCTGTGAGGGACAGATTGCAGATAGATAGATAGGTAGAGATTACTACTACTGCTGCTTTTAGGGACAGATTGCAGATTGATAGATAGGTAGAGATTACTACTACTACTGCTTTTAGGGACAGATTGCAGATCTCATCCTGCATTACAGAAAGATCTGACTGGAATAGGTAGAGTCTACTGCTTAGAGGGGCAGATTATTGTTCTAAAATCATCTCCTAGTTCTATAGGGTCAGGTTCCTGCTGTTGCTGTAAGGGACAGATTATTGTTCTAAAATCACTTTGCAGCCCTCTAGCACTTTCCAGGACTCTCTTACAGTCAATTTTGTGCCAAAAAGTTTGGGTCCGGCTTTTTTCTGAAGTTCGGCCGAACCCACCGAACCCGAACAGCCACGGGTTCGCTCAACTCTAGTCATATGTTGACAGCAGCGAGAACAATAATAGTCCGGAAGTGGTAAAAAGAGATCGCCCCATCAGTTGTGGAATGGGTATGTGAGATGGGCGAACTGCACTCTATGGAGGAGGCAATTAAGAAAAAGGGTGAAATTGTGAAACAAAAGGCAGTTTGCGGCTCATGTATTTAACTTTATCATATTGCAAATTCATGCGTTCTTGATGAACCATTTGTTTAGGATATCCACATTGCTGGAGTCTTCCATTTCATCCAATCTAGTTTCACATCTAACGGGATCTGTAGTGATTTTAGACACTCTTTTAAATTGACTCCGGGGGATGGACTTAAACACCCCCGGAGGGTGGAAACTAGAATAATGAAGTAACTGGTTACAATCCGTAGGTTTTCTGTACAGGTCACTGACTATGTGTCCATCTTGTATAGTCAGTAACGTGTCCAGGAAGGGTACCTGTTTATCTCCATATCATATGGAGATAAACAGGAGATATGGAGATATGGAGATAAAAGAGTATCTAAAATCACTACAGATCCCATTAGACGTGAAACTAGATTGGATGAAATGGAATGCAAACTCCGGCAACGTGGACATACTAAACACATGGTTCATCAAAAACGCATGAATTTGCAATATGATAAAGTTAAATACAGGAGCCGTAAACTGCCTTTTGTTTCACAATTTCACCCTTTTTCTAAACAGATCTTTAATATGATGAAAAAACACTGGTAGATACTTAAAAGGAATTATCCTACAGTTCCAGAGTTTCAACAGTTTCCTCTACCATCATTTTGTCGTTGTAGAACCATCTATGATAGGGTGGTTAGATCCGATCAGTATAATAAAATCACCCCTCCTATTACCTTTTTGGGACCCCCTAACACAGGCTCATTTCCCTGCTTTTTTTTTTTTTTTCAATAAAGATTTATTAAATTGTTAAGAAAATACAATCAATTATGCATCAGATGACGTAAGGTTATAGAACAGATGTAACAGTATTTATAACATGGCTGTGTGTTCAGTACATTAGTTGTTAATTAATACAAGGTTTTCATCAGGCTTATGACAATACAGTTTAAGTATATCTTTATATCAGGGTCTAGGAATGTGATCTTTATATTTATCTGGCTGGCATGGGGGATGTAGATTGGGTTTTGTTGGTGTTTGTCATACGGTCACGGAACTGGTTGGGGTAAAAAGTGGACGGGGGTCTATTTCAGCAGGTTGGAATATTCCTCTGATAGTTTGAACAGGAACCACTTGTTCCATAGACTGTGGAATTGTTGTGTGTTTTCTTTTTTAATTGCCAGTGTTTCTTCCATATCATAAGCTGTATTCAATTTCAATAACCATTCCTTAATGGTTGGGATGTGTGTTGATCTCCAGTAAAGCGGTATCAAGGTTTTTGCTGCGTTAAGCATGTGTCTTATCAAGGACTTTTTATATTTCCTGTACGTAAGAATATGGACATGTAGTAGACAAAGGGCCGTATCGAATTGAATATTGGTTTCGGTCATTTTTACTATCCAGTCAATGACCTCTTTCCAGAATTTTTGGATCTCATGGCAAGACCACCAGATGTGAACAAAGGTGCCAACTTCATTCAAGCATCTCCAGCATTTGTCTGACTCTGCAGGATCCCATCTCTTTATTTTTCAGGTGTAATGTACCATTGATTGCGAATTTTAAAGGATGTCTCCTGCATTCGGGTGCTTAGTGAGCATTTGTGGGTAAAGACGCATGCTTTCTCCCATTGTGCCTCTGAAATTTGTATTCTCAGATCTTTTTCCCAGGTAGATTTATATCTATCTTTAAATTTGGTGCTAGGCTGAGAGATCCATTTGTATGCTAGTGAGGTGGCACCTTTAAGAGGATTTTGGTCGAAAAAAATCTTTTCAAGGGTTGTGAATAGAGTTGAGTGAACCTCTGGAAGTTCGGGTTCTGCTGGTCCGGCCGAACTTCGGGACAAAGTCCGGGTTCAGGTCCGGACGGAACCCGAACGATCGCACGGACCCCGAACCCCATTGAAATCAATGGGGACCCGTAATTCTAGGCACAAAAATGGCTGTAACAAAGTCCTGGAAAGCCCTAGAGGGCTGCAAAAGGAAGTAAAATGGGGGTAAGGGTAGGGCAAGTGCCCTACAAAAAAATGGGGATAGGGAAAATAAATTAAAGTCAAATAAAAAAATGGGAAGGGGGGCGGATGTGGAGTAGGAGCCTAGAGGTTGACTAGGCCGTGACCGTGGCAGTGTAGGTGGAAGTGGCGGTGGTAGAGGAGTAGGAGGAGGTAGCCAACATGGTATTTTTTTTTTGTATTGAGGCCTATTCAAAAAAACAAGTATGTGAATGGCTGTGTGAGTCCGGTCTAAATGTATATTCTGCACAAGGTACAGACAAGTCTTGTGGGATCCATGCCTGATTCATTTTAATAAACGTTAGCTTGTCCACGGTGAATGTGGACAAACGGCTCCGCTTGTCTGTGATAACGCCCCCTGCCGTGCTAAACACACGTTCCGACAATACACTGGCTGCAGGGCAGGTCAGCACCTCCAAGGCATAAAGGGCAAGCTCAGACCATGTGGCCAATTTGGAGACCCAGAAGTTGAATGGGGCAGACCCATCAGTCAGTACGTGTAGGCGTGTGCACACATACTCTTGCACCATGTTGCTGAAATGCTGCCTCCTGCTAAGACGTTGTCTATCGGCTGGTTGTGCTGTTTGTTGTGGCGGGCTGCTGACAAAGCTTTGTCACATTTCAGCCATGCTAACCCTGCCTTCTGAGGTGCTGGCGGTGGCACAGCTGCGTTGGTGGCCTCTTCCTCCTCCTCCTCCTCTACCTTCACCTTGTGCTTCCGCTGAGCCCCCGGTGTCATTTGGGAATGCCCTCAGCAGCGCCTCTACCAGTGTGCGCTTGTAGTCGCGCATCTTCCTCTCATGCTCCAGTGAGGGAATTAAGGACGGCACGTTGTCCTT
>BLSH010228658.1:649247-675888 GCA_018402905.1 Glandirana rugosa | reverse complement strand
CAGTAGAAATATAAGGGAATTAATAGGTGTTGAATATAGCTCTTAGTGATTTCTGGAGCGACGAACCGCCGGAGAAGGGGAGATGGTATCTCTGAGAACTATATTTTGTTTTATATGGGGTGGGAGTGATGTTACCTTCGCGTGTAGAATAGCTGGCAGTAAATGAGGATAGACGATTGCACTCTCCAGATCAAAGTTGGAGTAAGTGGATTTTCCTGCGATCCAATCCAGGCCATTCCTCAGGAGGCAGGCCAGGTTGTAAAGTCTTAGGTTGGGCAAGCCCGCTCCCCCCTCACTCTTCAGCATGCTCAATTTTTGTAAATTGATTCTGGGTCTCTTGCCCCTCCATATAAAAGAGTGTTTAAGGAGGAGAGGTAGCGTTTGGAGGGGGTATAATAGTCTCGCAAACGGGATCATCTTGATAAGATGGCATCTCCCGAAGAGCGAGAGGGGAAGAGGCCGCCAAGCAGCGAGGTCTTTAGTGATTCTCGATATAAGTTGTGGATAATTAAGGGAATATAAAGATGACGGGTCTCGTCCTATAAATATACCCAGATATTTGATCTGTTTCTGTGCTATCAAAAAAGGGGAGGAAGATCTCCAAGACTCCGCTTTGCGTAAATTGAGTGGTAGTACTTCACTTTTGTCAAAGTTGATTCTCATGCCTGTGCATTCCTGGAACATGTGTAGGGTGTGTTTTAGATATTGAAAGTCTTTGGGAGGGTCAGAGGAGAATAGTACTATGTCGTCTGTGAAGAGGGGCGCTCGACAGACTTCTTTGCCCATAGTTACTCCACTAATCCCCTGAGGTGAATTAAGTACCCGTGAGAGGGGCTCTATAGACAAATTAAAAAGGAGAGGTGAAAGTGGGCAGCCCTGGCGCGTTCCCTTGGCCAGCGGGAATTCTGGTGATATGAAATTGGGGGTGACTAGTCACGCAGTGGGTTTGGCATACATTTCGTGAACAAAATTGGTGAAGGGGCCATTGAAGCCTAGCGCAGCCAGAACCCTGACTAGCCAATCAAAGCTAATGTTATCAAACGCTTTTTCGGCGTCCAATGTTATAATGGCAAAATCTTTATCGGGAGCCCGTTTAGCTTGTTCCAGGGTTAGAAGTACCTTCCTGATATTCAGGGTGGCAGATCTGCCCTGGATAAAGCCGGATTGTGCGGGGTGTATGATAGTTGGGAGTATGTTGGCCAGACGTGAAGCAATGACCTTTGATAATATTTTTGCGTCTACATTTATAAGCGATATTGGTCTATACGAGCCGGGGGATAGCGGCTCTTTGTCTTTTTTTGCCAAAAGTTTAATATAGGCTGAGTGGCCTGTCGGTAGGTATGGCCCACCTTCCCAGATGGCAGTGTATACTTGTAAGAGTGTCTCTGGGGTGAAGTCCATAGTCAGTTTGTAAAAGTCAGATGACAAGCCGTCTGGGCCTGGGGTTTTATTTGCTGCTAATGATTTGATGGTGGATTGAATTTCAGGGAGAGTGATAGGGGCATTTAGGGTCTCCAATTGGGCGGGAGTTATGGCTGGAAGGCGTGCTGTAGATAATAGGGTTATTGCCTGTTTAGCGTCAATTTGGTCTTCCGCATATAGGGCTTTATAAAAATTTGTCAGGATATTTTCTATTTGTGATGGTTCTGTGGCCACTGTGCCCCTAGGATCTCTCAGTGCTGGTATATGTGTTGGTGTACATTTACCTGATGCCATTCGAGCCAAGAGTATTCCAGCTTTGTTGCCGTATTTATGAAAGAAAAGTTTAGTGTGAAATTGATTCACTGACTCCTGCTGGACAGACCAGTGGTCAAATGCTTGTTTTGCATGCTGCCAGGCTCGGATGTTATCAGGGGTTCGTGAATTATTTAGCTGTCTGTGTGCTTCTGTGAGTGCATTGCTAGCTGCCTGCATATTAGCCAATGTTTTTTTTTTTGTATCTAGTGGCGAAGGATATGATATGACCTCTAAGGAAGGCCTTACCTGCCTCCCAGTAGAGGTTAGGGTTCGAAATGAATTCTTTGTTGGCTGACGTGTACTCCGTCCAAGCCTGTTGGAGAGTAATTTTAAGGTCCTCATTGTGGGATAGATACGATGGGAATCTCCAGGGTGCACCTGGGGCCCGATGGATAAGATTTGCGATTTTGACCGCTATAGGGGCATGGTCTGAAATGGCCATGTCTTGTATTGTGGCGGAGGTTATCATAGGTAGGAGTGTGGCAGATGCAAATATATAGTCTAGTCTAGAAAATGATTTGTGGGGAGGGGAGTAAAAAGTGTATTCCCTGTCTATGGGGTGGAGCATGCGCCAGACATCGGTCATGTGGATGTTATCCATGGTGTTAGCTAGGGGGGGTGGGAGTCTGTCAGTCTTGGATGGGGGGCATTTAGATTTGTATACCTATCCTCTGAGGGGTGCATAGTGGAATTGAAGTCGCCTCCCAGTATATGTAAGGATTCCGGGATTTGAATAACCCAGGAGGTCAGAGTTTGGAAGAAAGAATGTGACGGGGAATTGTCAGCATAAACATTTGAAATGGCAAGTTTCTTATTAGCTAGGGTGAGGTGTACGGTAACTCTGCGGCCTACAGAGTCGGTCTCCGTGTGCCTAATAGAAAATGGAAGTTTCTTGTTGAGGAGAATGGCCACCCCAGCCTTTTTCCCAAGTGCTGGGGAGCCCACCACCTCGCCCACCCAGAGCTTGCGAAGTCTCGGTATGTCCTCTACTCCAAGATGGGTTTCCTGGAGTAGGGCCACGTCTGCTTTGAGTCTTTTAAGGTGCCTAAGAACCTGCATACGTTTTTGGGGGGTTCTCAATCCCTTGACGTTCCATGTGATTATTGTTAAGTTACTCCCGGGCCTAGAGGGGTCCATGCTGAGTAGAATAGAGGGGAAATTGAATGATAAGGCCACAACAGAGACATCCTAAAACAACATCTCCCTAGATCAGGGAGTAAGCACCAATTCTTGCTTGGTTGGTTGAGAGGTAAGAACAGGTTAACAAAATGATAACTACATCGACAAAGTGTGCCATAACTAGTAAACTTTAGGGACTTCACTTCTTTCCGCATGAGGAGGACCATCACAGCACACACAGTCCGTCCCTGCCAACGCGGCTTTAGATGTTGGAGGACCCGAAGGGAGAGGGAAGTGTTAGGGGAGGAGGGTGTAAGGGTGGGGATATCGGGAAAAAGGGGAGGTGGGGGGGGAGGTGAGGAGGGAGGGGGGAGGGTTGAGGGTGAGCGGAGGGAGGGTATGAATGGAGGGTTAAGGGTGGGGGAGGGATCGAGGTAGGTGAAGAGAGTCGACTATACATTAAATTTGAAAGTATAAGTATATTACATAACTTTGTTGCATATTTCAGACTACTAGGATAAGTAGCGGCACTTGCTGCCCAGGTCCCCATGTGGGTTATGGCTAGAGACTTCAGTGAACGTTCGAAGAGCTGTGGAGAAATTAGAGTAGAAGATGGCCGTATGGAGGAGTAGCGGTCCAGTCAATTATGCTTCGAGGGCCGGAGCCAGTCCCATTAGTCTTGCACTGGAGAGGATTCTTGAGGGCCAAAGCGGACTCTCCTTGAAGGGGGGCTTCACTGGGCTGCCCTGCTTATTGGATCGGAGGGCGGATTTTGCAGGCGATGTTTGAGTGTTGGCTTCTGATGGTGGGGTCTGATCCATGTCTGGTTGGAGTGATCCGTTCACATAGTTTTCCGCCTCTTGGGGAGACGTGAAAGAGAGTTTTTCTCCTTGGGGTGAGTGAATAAAGAGTGTGGCTGGGTATGCCAGGCTAAACTTGACGTTGAGCTCATGCAGAGTGGAGCAGATGGGGGAAAATGCTTTCCGTTTGTGCATCACTTCTGAGGAATAATCAGCAAAGATCAGAAGGTTGTGTCCCTCAAATGTTAAGGAGCGCGTTTTCCTGAAGGTTTGTAGTATGGATTGCTTGTCTGCATAGTTCAAATAACGGACAATGACTGCTCTGGGCTTAGAGCGGGTCTCAGAGGTCTGTCCCAGTCTGTGCGCCCGTTCCACTGTACATGGTGCTCGGATTCCCAGCAGCTCCAGTATGGCAAGTGCGCAGATCTTAGGCAGGACATGCGAGGGGTAGGACTCAGGGAGGCCTATGATCCGCAAATTGTTTCTTCTGGCCCTATTTTCCAAGTCTATAACCTTATCCTGAAGCTCCTTCTGAGTAGTGGTCAGCTTGGCAACTGCAGCGATTAGCGCTGTGGTGTCGTCCTCCACATTGGAGAGTCTGTCTTCTGTTTGTTCTATTCTGGAGGCCTGCATCTGGAGCTCTTTATGTAGCTGTTCTAGGCCTTTTTGCACTGCAGTGTTCACAGCTTCTGTAATAACCGGCTGCATGAGGGACATTACTGCCTGTGCAATATCTGCGGGGGATGATGGCTCTACTGCAGGGGGTCCCGGCAGTCTTTGTGGGGGGGGGAGTGCTTGGGCTTTCGTTGTTCTGGTGGATGGGAGATGCCATTAGTTTGGCTGCATAGGTCTGTGCCTGTTGTTGTGGCTGAGCCGCGGCCGCCATGTCTGCCGCCGCACGTGTTCTCTCACCTCCTCCAGCTAGCTGCGCTGCGTGTGTCTTGTGGCCGATCCGCTCCACGAATCAGTCCATAAGGTGCCCTGAGACCGCGGGAGAGTAGCGCCGGGGTGTCCGATTGGGAGTGCTCTGATATAGGGGCTGTATTTCAGGCTGGGAAACGGAGCTGATGTCTCCTAGCTCCTCATCGTGCGGCGCCGGAACCGCAAGCCTCGTGTTTTATCCCTTTAAGGACGCGGTATGCGATGCTTGTTTTCCCAGTGAAGGTGTCCTGGATTGGGTTTAGGGGGATGTTGAAGTCACCACCTAAGATTATATGTCCAGATGCAAAACATTTTAATTCATCAATTACTTTTTGGCAGAAGGATGTGTGCACTTTATTTGGGAAGTAGATATTTGCAAGGGTTGTTGGGGTGCCCAACATTGTCCCTTTTAAGAATAGGTATCTACCTTCTGTATCAGCGAGTATATGTTCTGTCTGAAATGTAGGATCGATACTCCTTTTGTTTTGGCCTGAGGATTAGTGGCGTGAAACGCTTTGTTGAAGAAATTGTTGGTTATTATAGGGATTGCTGAACCTTTAAAGTGTATTTCTTGTAGGAAGATTATTTGAGGGTGGGTCTTTTTAAGTTCTTTTAGAAGTTTATGTCTTTTTTCGGGTGTTCCGAGACCATTGACGTTGTGTGAAATAATTGTGGGGTTCTTCCCCAGGTTAGAGTATGCCATGTTTTGTATTAATTATTTGGTGTAATGAAGAAAAGTAGAGAAGAGAAGAGAAAGGTGTGAGAAGATGGGGGGGGTAGGGTTTCTCAGTATATCACTACCTCTGGTGCTGGCCAGCAACCTACAGAGGAGTGTTGAAGTTTAGAAGACTATATAAATGTAAAATAGTTATTGGTGAAGTTCTTTCTTTTTTTGGGGGATCGTGGAAGAGGTTTCCCGGTGAGGTGAAGTCGTACGTTTAATGGGTGAGGGGATTTAAATTTTGATTATAACTGTGACTATGTCTCATGAAGGGGTCACCACATGTCCCAGTTAGGTAGCTAGGGTTGATATCTCATTTGGGCTGGGATGAGATGATTTAATTTGTATTATATTTGGCATAGGGGTATCGCAAAAGGTGTGCCATCTATGTCGAAGTATAGGTTTTTGTATATGTAAAATTGCTTGGACTTGATAGGGTAATGTTTATCACAATATAATATGCAAACACTTTCAGCCGGATTTAAACTTGTATCTACCGATAATTTTCAGAACCATAATTGAAACTAAAACAACAAAACAAGGTTGCTGTGAGGGTCACGTCTCACAGCTCTCCCCCTGCGTCTTCACAGGTAAGTCTACCGATGTCCAATTGTTGTGAATGGGGACTCTGTTGTCTCCTGATTTGTAAGAATTGGGTAGACCATATTTTCTGTGGACGAGACACTCTCAGCGGTAAACGGTTCATCAATTCTTAACTTTATCGCCTTAAACAAAACATTAATATTATCCGATTTAAACAACAGGTAAACATATCAAGGGTTATTCTGTATGCTCATATTAGCAGTCGCTCTGTCTTTTTCTTTTGTCCTAGTTATATGGACTTGTCTAATCGTGATAAAGAGAACAGATCTGTTTTGTTAACTTTAGCATGTGGAATTATTTCCGTATACCTGGGAAAAATGGATAAGTGATAAAAAAATCTGTTGGATCAGATTTGGGGTTTGGGTGCAATCTTGTCTATCCTGATAGATTGTCCAACCGCTCCATACACCCCCATATATTAGATGTCTCTATTTTTATCACTTTCCTTTGCCAGGTTTAGTTATGAGCAGTTCAAACGATTGTCTACTAAGTCTTGGCATGAAGTTGGAACTATTAGGTGTTTGCGATTATTCTTTGGTGATAAAGTTAAATGTTATCCGAAAGATATAGATTAGTTTTAATGTCTATTGTCTCTGACTCTTGGAGTTTTGGATGCTGGGGTACTTGTGCCATGCCCCTTATTGTGTTTCTGTTTTTTCCCTTTGGGGTAAGAGGAGTTGTGAGGAGAGTTTCCTGGTGAATTCCCTGTCATTGGAAGTTGTGGGGGGAGACAAAATTCTTGGTACCATTCAGGAAGTTCACTTATTTCGCTTTGGATTGCCTCACAGAAGAATGGTCTGTCTTCTGGAGTGCGGAGGAGTACCTGTCTTCCATCCACAGTTATTTGGACTGCAAAAGGGAATTTCCACCTGTATGGAATTTTTTTCTCTTTCGAGATGTCAAGTAGCGGTTTTATTGCTCTTCTGTTTTTAAGAGTAATTGGTGAAAGATCTTGAAAAAGTTGGATTAATGCGCCATTAAAGAGAATTTGGACATTTAGGGGGAAGTTAGTGAGACAGCATATGATATCTCTGGGAGGGGCTGAATCTGGGCCCTTTGGTCGGAGGGCTTTATGAGCTCTTTCAAATTTGATTGTTGAGTCTATGGGTCTGTCCACGACATTGTTGAAGATGGAGGTAAGTACAGGTTTTATTTCCTTGGGGTTAATTGATTCGGGGATATCTCTTATTCTTATATTTTTCCTCCTCCCTCTGTTATCTAGGTCTTCCACTTGTCTATTGAGGTTAATCAGGTGTAGGGAATGAGTGGTAGTGACCTAATCCAATCTTTTTATGGCCTTGTCTCTTTGTTTCCCCACTTTTTCATTAGATGCTATTTGTTCTGTTAGTACAAGTATATCCGCTTTGAGGTCTGTGGTTGCAGATGAGAATGATTTTTTGATACCTGCTGCTATTTCTGTCATTTCCCCAAAGGTCAGGGGAAGGTCATGGTTTGCTGTTGTTTTTATTGGTCTATCAGATGCAGCTAAGGATTCATCATCATAGTCTTTCTTGTTAAGCCCTTTCAGTCTATGGGTTGATAGCTGTCCCCACTGTATGTTAGAGTGGATACTGAGAGCTCTAAGATGGCGTCCACCCTTTATTCAGTAATGGAGGGCCTGGGTATACCAAGATGGCCGCCTCTGCAAGTTAGCCAGGTAGCAAAACCAGATCAAAATTGTGCCCCGGTCAGTAGGTTGTGAAATCCCTCTGTGGAGGGGACCTGGTAAAGGGTAGGTCCCTTGTCCAGCCGCTATAGTGTCATTTAATCCGATGTGAAGTGCGGCTATAGTGGCGTCTAGTGTTAGGCCTTAGTAGGCCACGAGTAAGCCTGGGCACTTTCGTAGTTCTAGCAGCCTTGGAATTGGTAAGGTGGTTGCGGAGCTGAACCGGAGTATTGAGGCTGCCTGCTGGTGTACTGTGCGGTATGTTATGCGGCCGATGCACGTGTGGGAGTAGCCTGGGAGCTTACCGGGCCTGGTAATGTGGTAGTCCGAATCCACGGGGATGTGATGTCGGATCTTCCCGCTCCATGACCCGTTGTTCCAATCGGCTCCAAAATGGGCTTAATAGAGTTTTGCGGTGTAGAAATCCGCTCTCATCCTGAGTCTCTCTGCTCGGATTGTCCTGGATGGTAAACCGGTTCTCCGGAGCACAATCAGGACACGTCCGCCGCCGTGAGCCACAAGGCACGCCCCCCATTTCCCTGCTTGTCCTGTATTCAATGCACTTGCATGATTAAAGGGAAACAATTTTCACATCCTCATAAATCCTCATAAACTTTACTCTATACCAATAAGAGACAACTTCACTTGTCAGTCCTCTTATGTGGTATACATTATCAAGTGCCCATGTGGGCTGGTGTATGTAGGAGAGACTACACAAAAAAATTAAAGACCGCATAGCGAGACATAAATATGCTATACGAGACAAATTAGATCAACCTGTAGCTAGGCATTTCCAAGAGAAGGGCCATAGTGTCTCTCAATTGAGATATATGGTCACACTTTAGGGTATATAGCTCAGCTTCACAGATCAGGGTATATAGCTCATCATTACAGAACAGGTTATAGAGCTAAGCATTACAAATCAGGTTATATAGCTCAGCCTCACAGATCAGGGTTTATAGCTCAGCATTACAAATCAGGGTATATAGCTTAGCCTCACAGATCATGGTATATAGCTCAGCATTACAGATTAGGGTATACAGCTCCACCTCACAAATCAGGGTATATATCTCAGCATTACAGATCAGGGTATATAGCTCAGACTCACAGATTAGAGTATATAGCTCAGCCTCACAGATCAGAGTATATAGCTCAGCATTACAGATCTTTTTTATAGCTCAACATTACAAATCAGGGTATATAGCTCAGCATTACAGATCAGGGTATATAGCTTAGCCTCACAGATCAGGGTATAAAGCTCAGCATTACAGATCAGGGTATGCAGCTTAGGCTCACAGATCATGGTATTTAGCTCAGCATTACAGATCAGAGCATATAGCTCACCCTTACGGATCAGGGTATATAGCTCAGCCTTACAGATCAGGGTGTATAGCTCAGCCTTTACAGATCAGGGTATATAGCTGAGTATCATAGATTAGGGTATATAGGTCAGCATTACAGATCAGGGTATACAGCTCGGCATTACAGATCAGGGTATATACCTCAGCTTTACAGATCAGGGTATATATCTCAGCCTCACAGATTAGGGTATATAGTTCATCCTCACAGATCAGGATATACAGCTCAGCCTCACAGATCAGGTTGTATAACTGAGCATTACATATCAGGGTATATAGGTCAGCATTACAGATCAGGGTATATAGCTTAGCCTCACAGATCAGGGTATATAGCTCAGCATTAAAGATCAGGGTATGCAGCTCAGGCTCACAGATCATGGTATTTAGCTCAGCATTACAGATCAGAGCATATAGCTCACCCTTACGGATCAGGGTATATAGCTCAGCCTTACAGATCAGGGTGTATAGCTCAGCCTTTACAGATCAGGGTATATAGCTGAGTATCATAGATTAGGGTATATAGGTCAGCATTACAGATCAGGGTATACAGCTCGGCATTACAGATCAGGGTATATACCTCAGCTTTACAGATCAGGGTATATATCTCAGCCTCACAGATTAGGGTATATAGTTCATCCTCACAGATCAGGATATACAGCTTAGCCTCACAGATCAGGTTGTATAACTGAGCATTACATATCAGGGTATATAGGTCAGCATTACAGATCAGGGTATATAGCTTAGCCTCACAGATCAGGGTATATAGCTCAGCATTAAAGATCAGGGTATGCAGCTCAGGCTCACAGATCATGGTATTTAGCTCAGCATTACAGATCAGAGCATATAGCTCAGCCTTACAGATCAGGGTATATAGCTCAGCCTTACAGATCAGGGTGTATAGCTCAGCCTTTACAGATCATGGTATATAGCTGAGTATCATAGATTAGGGTATATAGGTCAGCATTACAGATCAGTGTATACAGCTCGGCATTACAGATCAGGGTATATACCTCAGCATTACAGATCAGGGTATATATCTCAGCCTCATAGATTAGGGTATATAGTTCATCCTCACAGATCAGGATATACAGCTTAGCCTCACAGATCAGGTTGTATAACTCAGCATTACACATCAGGGTATATAGGTCAGCATTACAGATCAGGGTATATAGCTCAGCCTCACACTTTAGGGTATATAGCTCAGCTTCACTGATCAGGGTATATAGCTTATCATTACAGAACAGGTTATAGAGCTAAGCATTACAAATCAGGGTATATAGCTCAGCCTCACAGATCAGGGTTTATAGCTCAGCATTACAAATCAGGATATATAGCTTAGCCTCACAGATCAGGGTATATAGCTCAGCATTACAGATCAGGGTATATAGCTCAGCCTCACAGATCAGGGTATATAGCTTAGCATTACAGATCAGAGTATATAGCTCAGCCTCACAGATCAGGGTATATTGCTCAGCCTCATAGATCAGGGTATATAGCTCATCCTCACAGATCAGAGTATATAGCTCAGTTTTACAGATCAGGGTATACAGCTCAGCATTACAGATCAGGTATATACCTCAGCATTAAACATCAGGGTATATAGCTCAGCATTATAGATCAGGGTATACAGCTCAGCATTACAGATCAGGTATATACCTCAGCATTACAGATCAGGGCATATAGCTCAGCATTACAGATCAGCGTATATAGCTCAGCTTCACAGATCAGGGTATACAGCTCAGCATTATAGATCAGGTTATATAGCTCAGTCTCACATATCAGGGTATATAGCTCAGCCTCACAGATCAGGGTGATGTTAACAGATGGCCCCACCCCTTACATATTTAAGAACTGTCAGTTGCTGGAGTAGGCAGATGTCGGTTAGCCTTCATCACAGGCGGAACATTTTTTTTCCGGGTCCATTGGTGGTCTCGTCGTCAGGATTGATGATGGCTCTACATTGAGGGATATTTTTTTTTAAAAAAAAAGGAATTGTCAAAAACTGTGTGTGTGTTTATATTTATTTTTGACTCCTTTTTGGTGAATGGGTAGGAGTATTATGTAACTTGTTAATTCTGATAAGCCCCCACCCGCAGACCCCCACAACCACAGGCCAGGGTTGTTGGAAAGAGGTCCTTGTCCCGGTGAACATGCAGCCAAGGTGCTTTGGTGTTAGGGGCAGAGCCCCCCTGCCCCAGAAGCACCATACCATGTTGAGGGCATATGTTCTATTATGGTTCAGGAGGGGGGTGCTTGCTCCTCCCCTTTCCTGACCTGCCAGGCTGCATGCTCAGATAAGGGTCTGGTATGGATATTGGGGGGCCCATGACATTTTTTTTTACATTTTGGCGTGGGGTTCTCATTAAAATTCATACCAGGCCCAAAGGGCGAGGTATGGATTGGCAGGGGACCCCTGCAACTTTTTTACTATTTGTGTATTGCCATCAATTTAAATGTCATTTTTTTTATAAATGTCAGTTTTGCTGCAGCAGGTTCTATATACGGTATAAATGTGCTACTTTACAGGCAGACTAAGGGGATTCTCCCCAGGTGCTATATTTAACGGAATTTTTCATTTTTATTGTTTCACTTTAAGCATCTTAAAAATCACTGCTTCTTTAACTAGTTGCAGACCGCCCGCCATGGATTGATGGTGGCAACATGGCTCTCCTGCACAAATCGCCATCACCTGATGGCGCTCGCTCCCATTGTGCCCACAGAGATCAGATTAACTTCGGAACCGATCAATCTACAGGCCCAGACCAATGATTTTTGGTCTGGACCTGCTGATCGGTCCTGTTGAATGAAATGCCTCCTCTGCCTGTGTAATGTAAACACAGGCAGAGGACGTGATGTCATCTCCCCTCATTTAGCCCTTTTCTGTTCCAGCCAGGGAGAGAGAGCATCTAGCCATGAGTTGGACAACACTACACTGACACCAGTACAAGTTAGGCACACTTTTATCATCCCTCCTAGTTAACCCCTTCACTGCTGTCACTGCCTCACTTAGTGCAGTGAACAGATTTTTCACTAATCACTGTACTTGTGTCACTCGTGACACTAAATCACCTTAGGGTAGGTAGTACTAGGCCCAGGTGCCCCCCTTAACCCCCCTAATAAAGGTTTTAACCCCTTGATCACCCCCTGTCACCAGTGATCACTGTATTAGTGTCATGGGTGATGCCAGTTAGTTACTGTAGGTTCGTTTTTTATTTTGTCAGGTTACCTGCCGTATACCTAATAAAGGTTTTAACCCCCTGATCACCCAGTGGTGACCTCAGTTAGGTTTTAGCATCAGGGTACCCACTGTATATAGCCAATAAAGGTTATACCCCAATATGGCCCCTTGATTGCCTTCCAGTTAACCCATTCACCCCCTGTCACTGTGTCACTGTGTAGTATTCAGATTTTTCACTGATCCTTGTACTAGTGTCACTTGTGACACTACATCGCCTTAGGGTAGTTAGTGGTAGGTAGTAGTAGGCCCAGGTAAGTATAGACACCCCCCATTAACCCCCCTAATAAAGGTTTTAACCCCTTGATCACCCCCTGTCACCAGTGATCACTGTATTAGTGTCACAGGTGATGCTAGTTAGTTAGGTTAGTTTTTTATTTTGTCAGGGTACCCGCTGTATATACTTAATAAAGGTTTTAACACCCTGATCACCCAGTGGGTGACACCAGTTAGGTTTTAGCATCAGTTAGGGTCAGCGTAAATACCAGGCAGGGCAGGGTCAGATTAGTCAGGTACTCTAACACGCACACAAACACTAGATAGGTCCGTTACTAGTATAGTATCTGAACGGATCAATATCTGTGATCTGATCAGATCTATACTAGCGTCCCCGGTACTTTAGTGTTCCTAAAAATGCGGTGTTAGCGAGATCAACCCAGATACCTGCTAGCACCTGTGTTTAGCCCCTTCTCCCAGCCCAGCCCACCCAAGTGCAGTATCAAATAGATCACTAACACTTACAAAGCACAACAGACATAACTGCAGTGTTTGCAGAGTCAAGCCCGATCCCTGTGAATGCTAATATTAATTTTGGTAGCAATTGAAGCAGGTTCTGACAAGCAAGTGCACTCTTTTGCCTGTGAGTCACACTAGTGTGCCGATAAATTTAGAGACCAAAATGTCAAATCCAAGGTAAACTAGTGAAGAGGCCTACACATTGCTGAGCATGACAGACAAGATCGGGAGGCTCCACTGTCAGGTTTCAGGATCAGCATAGGAACCAATAGACAGCAATGGCACCCTGTCAGATAGCTCTGACGATGGAGTAGTGGTCCCTGCTAAGATCAGGTGTACCTGATCCCATTCTGCTGTTGCTTAGATGCAAGAACCACAGGGCTCTCGTATGGAGCAGAGAGCCAGTACTAGTGCCGCTCATCCTTCTGGGGAACTGGAAAGCACCAGCGGCCTAGTACATCCTGGTCGTAGACAAACCAGCACTGCAGTAACACTTGGTGATGTGGCGAGTGCAGTTCAAGCTGGTGTGGCTAGCATAAGTAGTGTCCTGCAACCACGAAGAAGACAAACACAGGCCCGCAGGGCCCATAGTATCCTTCCCTCTGAATATGCTAACCCTGATTGGCAACCCACCACTGATGCAGCGCCTGTACTTCCCCTATTCACTGGCCAACCCAGAATTCAGGTAGAAACAGTTGATTTTATGGCCCTTGATTTTTAGTCACTGTTTTTCACGGAAGATCTCTATAGATCTATTGTGGGCCAAAGCAGTTTGTATGCTGGTAAATCAATAGCCGCTAATCCCCATTTGTCACTTGGCAGAGAATGGAAACCTATTACGGTTTTCGAATGTAAGACCTTTCTGGGCCTTTCCCTCCTCATGGGCATAACTAAAAAATCTGAATTGCAGTCATATTGGTCCACTGACACAATTCACCATATGCCTTTGTTCTCTGCTACCATGGCCAGGGTGCGATACAAGCAGATCTTGCAGTTCATGCATTTCAGTGACAACGAACTTTGTCGTCCACGGGGTGACCCTGAATACGATTGGCTCCACAAAACTCGGCCCCTCGTAAAGCACTTCTTCCAACAATTCGCAGCCTTGTTTATTCCCAATCAAGTTGTCTGCGTAGACAAGTCCCTGATTACATTTTCTGTCTGACTTGCTTTCAAACAGTTTCTCCCCAGCAAGCGTGCCAGATACGGGGTCAAAATGTATAAGCTCTGTGACAGGGCCACAGGTTATACATAGAGTTTTATGGTTTACAAGGGAAAAGACAGTCATGTAGAGCCCCCCAACTGCCCAGACTACATAGGGACCGCTGGCAAAATTGTTTGGGACTTGGTGTTACCCTTATTCGGAAAGGGGTACCACTTGTACGTGGACAATTATTACACGAGCATGTCACTTTTTAGTCATCTTTTTAATCAAGGAATTGGCGCATGTGGCACCGTGCGATCTAATCCCTGGGGCTTCCCCAATGGCTTGTAGAATCCCATCTTGGACAGGGGGAGAGAACCTGCTTGAAGTGAAATAATTTGCTTGCGGTGAAGTGGTGGGACAACCGGAATGTTTTTGTTCTGACCTCCCTTCATGCAGACACAGCAGTCCAAATTGCTACGGCGATTGGTGTTTTGGAGAAGCCCCTCTGTGTCCACATATACAACCTCAATATGGGAGGGGTGGACCTCAACAACCAGTTATCGGTGCCATACTTAATTGCTCGTAAGGCCAGACACTGGTAAAAAAAAGTGTCTGTATATTTATTTCAATTGGCTCTGCTGAACACTTATGTGCTATATAAAGTGTCAGGAAGGACTGGATCCTTCCTTAAATTCCAGGAAGAGATTATCACAGCCCTTCTGTTTCCAGACGGTGCTGTTCCCCAACTTCACAATGTAAATGCAATGAGCCGGTTGCATGGGAGGCACTTCCCAGAAGTCCTCCGTGGTACCCCAGGCCAAAGAACACCCCGAAAAAGATGTGTCTGCAGACGACGTGGATATAGGTGCGACACCCGCACTTATTGTCCCTCCTGTCCTCACCAGCCTGGTTTCTGCATCGGTGAATGTTTCCCAACACTACCACACACTAGTGGAGTTTTAGCGTAGGGTACAGCACTACACAGGCATAAAGCACACATTCATAGGGTCTCCAAAGATGTCACCGCATTTTGAGAGACCCGAACCTGGAACAGTTAGTTACAGTTTACAGTTACAAAAAAAGTGTACCAAAAAAAGAAATAAATAAAAAATTTCCTGGTGCATCATGGCAGCATACACATGGGTTGTGGCTCCGCCCCCCACAACATGATAGGACTGGTTAACTATAAATCAAAGACAGACCCAGCTCACAGAATTCTCCTTTTTTTCCCTCACCTGATCAGGAATGGAGTCGTGAGGTATCCCTTACCGTTTGTTGCCCCAGCCAAGTTCAGCCTCTCTTAGATGGTAGTCCTTCCTGTACAGTCTCTAAATGAGCTATATGGTGGGAGCCCCATTCTAGTGGTCTGGGGGGCATATTTCAGCCTCTCCTGGGTGGAGGTCCTTCCTGTACAGTCTCTAAATGAGCTATATGGTTGGAGCCCCGTTCTGGTGGTGCAGGCCTCTCAAAAAAAGCTTTAAACAAGCTTTGGCCTAAGTGACAGTTTTTCCCTTTGCTTTCCATGTGATTTTTACTGCTTTTCTCTGTTTTGTGGGCGTTTGCCATTTCTAAGATGGCTACAGCAGTGCAAGTACACTCTGAGCATGAGAAGCAGGAAGTGATGTGACCTCTGTGACCAGTTTCCTGGCTAGAGCTTTTCCAAGATGATGATCTGAGCATGCTCAGACACTGATATTACTAATGGAAAAATGTGACAGTTTTAAATGGTTTTATGGCATTTTTGGGCAACACATGGTTGAGCTCTCTACTCATGCATGCTGGATGCTTATGTGTTCATTGTGTGCAGGTATGTTTTCCCTTTGTTATTCATCTTGAATTTTCCTATCTCTTTCTCAGTGTTGCTCTGGGATCATTGTACTCTTTATGGCGTTCACCTGGGCTCTTCCTATCCCCTTCTCAATGCTTGCTCTGGGATCACTGCGTTATGCTGTTTTTTAATTTAAGTCTGCTGCTTGCTCTGTTTCTATGGGAAACGCTGTCCAGTCAGACCACCCATTGCTTTTAAGGTAAAGGGATTAGGTAAGTAGTGAAGATTGAGAAAAAGAGAGCTAATATCTATAGTCCTAAGGACCACAAGATGGAGGGAGCCTTCTAAAGGGACAGACATTCAGGCAATGTTGATTAAGGTCACCGTCTTACCCCCTCATTGTCATTTTTCCCCATTTACAAACATCACACATTACCAGACCTAATAGGTGCTGCATTTGTTGTAGAAAGTCATTGCCTGCCAAGCTAGTATGTCAAATCTGCCTGGAACAAGCAGGATACAGCCCTGCAAGGACCCCAAGATGAAGGTAGCCTTCTAAAAGCCAGAACAGACAACATTTAGGCACAGACATCCAGGCAACATTGATTAAGGTCATCATCTCACCCCTGATTATTATTTCTTCCTGTTTACAAACATCACAGGTTACCAGTCCTAATGGTGGCTACATTTGTGGTGGAGAGTCATTGTTTGACAAGCTAGTATGTCAAGTGCGCTTGGAGGAAGCAACAACTGACAAATAAGGGGATGTCTGGAAAGTAGCCGCCTTGATTAACCACTTCAATACCGTGCACTTAGAAAACTTCCCGCCCACACCAATTTTCAGCTTTCAGTGCTGTTGCGATTTGAATGAGAATTGCGCGGTCGAGTGACGCTGTACCCAAACACATTTTTTATAATTTTGTTCCCACAAATAGAGCTTTCTTTTGGTGGTATTTGATCACCTCTGTGGTTTTTATTTTTGCGCTATAAAAAAAAGACCGAAAATGTTGAAAAAAAAAACATTTTTCTTTGTTTCTGTCACAACAGTTTGTATAAAGTACATTTTCTCCTTCACTGATGGGTACTGATGTGGCTACACTGATGGGCACTGATGAGGCTACACTGACGGGCACTGATGAGGCACTACAGATTGGCACTGATGAGGTGGCACTGATAAGGTTGAACTGATGATGGGGCACATATGCAGCACTGATGGGCGGCACTGACAAGCAAAACTGACGGGCACTGATACGTGGCACTGATACGCAGCACTGATGGACACTCATAGGCGGCACTGATGAGTGGCACTGGGCACTGATGGGCACTGATAGGTGGCACTTTTAGGTGGCACAGGTGGGCACTTTTAGGTGGCACAGGTGGGCACTGATAGGTGGCACGGGTGGGCACTTATAGGTGGCAGTGGTGGGCACTGGTGCAACAAGCACTGTTAGGGATGGAACTGGCAGGCATCATACAAGGGCACAGTGCCATCCCTACAGTGCACAATATTGCCCTTACCTAGTGCCTAGTGGTCTAGTGGGGGCTCCCTGGTGGTCCTGGGCGTCCTCTGTGGTCCTTCCCTGGTGGTCCTGAGCGGCCTCTTTGTGATGTCCGGGGGGGCTCCCTGGTGGTCCTGGGCAGGCTCCCTGGTGGTCCATTGGGGTGATCCTGAGGGTGGCTGCGTTGATAAACATTCAGCGCAGCCCCCCCTCATCAGGCGAGCAGCCTATCGGCTCTCCGCTGCTCAGGTCTGCAGACCTGAGCAAAGGAAAAGCCGATAAACGGCTCTTCCTATTTACACTGTGATCAGCCGTGATTGGTCACAGCTGATCACATGGTAAAAGGCTTCGGATCGAAGCCTTTTACCTTGGTCGGTAATGCGGTGGGTCAGACTGACCCACAGCACCACCGATCGCCGCGATGCATGCCCCCAGGGGCGTGCGATCGTGGATTATCCTGAGGACATCAATAGACGTCCAGTCAGGATAATGAACCCCCTGCCCGGACGTCATTTTTCTATACGCCGGGCGGGAAGTGGTTAAAGAATCGGCCAAGGAGTTGATACATGAAGCCTGTACTCCCCAGTCGGTGGCTGAATTGCCTAGCACTTCCAACCAGAGCCAGTAGGTGGTGTCCAAATTGGAAAGCTTGTCAGAGGAGGAAAGTGTTAAAGGGGCCACAAGCTTTGAAGATTGCCCAATAGAGCCTTTTTGTAAGGCAATTGCCTGGGGTGACTTGGAGAAAACTCTCCACAGGGTTAGAAAGAATTCATTCCCTTCACTGAACAACTGTAGGAGTTAATCCAGGAAGAATGGAAGGGTCAGAGCAAAAGGCCCATATAAACAGGTTGTTAAAACTGTATACTCTGAAAAAGCTAACGGTGAACCTGCTGCAGTCTCCTTCAATGAGGGATGCATCATTAATTTAGCTGGCAAGACATGTCAACTTGCTGTTATGTTCAAGGAGGTTCTAGTCTGAAAATTATATCTAGATCTGAAGTGCTCCTACATACTGTAGCATCTGTAGGTGGCAGCAGACAAGCAATAACCAGCCTCTGTGCTGAGTGGGTCTTATGGGAGTGGTTTCATAATTATCAACCAGCTGCTGCACCTGCCGGACTCTGAGGAAAGTGGCAGGGTCTGCATCCCTTTAGACAAGATTTTTCTATTGGGAGTATCTTACAAAAATACTTTTTTGTTGCAGTGGATGCCAAAAATCTGACTTTAATATTAGTGCAGACTTCTGGGAATGTCAGTGAGTCAGTCACACAAACAGGAAATGATGTTGCAGTTGAGTGTTCCGTACACATTCTGTGTACAGAACACCTCCAGGTAGTCATATTGCATTGCATTTTACAGAAAACTACAGCCCTGAAGATTGAAAAGTGGAGTAACTCTTTAAAGAAGCCCTTCTGGAAGAAGTGAACAGACAAGGTGGTAACGGCTTTGTAAGAGCTGAAATTCGTTCTTATCTCTTTAGGTTTGTGTCAGTAGACGTCAATTGATGTTTTTCAAGAGCGGTGTTCCCTGCGGTCACAGCAAGGAGGGTATAATAGCTGAAGCCATGGTTGGCGAATTGCCTTAATAAAATAAATAAATAAAACTGGTGCAAGATACCAGACAACGGATCCAATCTATTTGGGAGTAGACAGGATACAGCCTCCTCAAGGGTGACCACTGTCAAGTCAGGGCGAATATCATCTGACAAAAAACAGAAAATTCTGAAAGGTCCGGCATGCAGGCAGCAACTCCCAAATAGATACAAGGAGGCAAAATCCTACGGACCGGAAAAAGATTGGTGAAGGAACTGGAGAAGTACCCAATCTTCATTATTAAAGCCTTAAAAATCTAAGGCACCTGTCTTGGAAAAACAGCGAAAGTCTTTTTAAGGGTGCACTCATACAAGGGGTGCTTGTGTGAAGCTTTGCACACACACCTTGATGGGAAATATTCAGGATCAGTGGCCCACATCAGCTATATTGGCGTGACATTGGTGGAAGTTTAAGTGATGTCCACCTTTCTGGTACAATCATTTTTATTGAAAAAGTATAACATCATGACAAACATTCACTCATGCAGGGGTGTAATTCAATGAGCATAACTATCATATAACATTGATAGGTGGGATGTCCACCTTTCAACCTCTTCCAGTCAGCCAGGCTACCAGAATTAATGGAATATTTAAAAAATTATTTTCAAGTTTTGTAGCCGGATTAAATAAATGAGCAATCTTAAAGGCTCCACTTGCCTAGAGGAGATGAGGATTCAGTTCACCTCTGCTCTGGAAAACAAAATGCTCAACAAGCACAGGAAGTTGGAGCCATGCAAGGTAGAAAACCTCCAATCCATTATATTATTGATACATCTGGGAGACTGGATGCTCTGTAGGTTTATCAGACACCTACTTGTCCCAATTCATCCTCAATTCCTCTGCCAGTTTCAGTGCCTCCCCTTCGGTCTGTACATCTCCCCAAGGGCATTCACAAAGGTCTCACTGTCTGCAATAGCGACGGGGAAAATTCAGTAGAACTTCCACAAGGGAATATCCGTCCTCTGATAGAGAAAGTCAAAGGTGCTTTGGGAGTGAAGTCTCTCCAGCAGAACAGTGACGGAGTATCCTTGGTTCTTTGTAACTTCCAGTTGTTTTGAATGGAACATTATTATTATCAGACCCCAGCTAGAAAGGTTGGGGGACGTGTTTTAAAGAGCAGGCTGCTCGAGGTCATGGGATGTTCAGCTTATGAGGCTTAGTATTGAATGTTCTGGAACTGAGAGTAGTGTTCAAAGCCCTTCTGTCATTCACTCCTTTTTAGAAGAGGAGCAAGATTTATACTGTTGCTAGAGAGCAGTGGAAGGATAGAATTCTTAGGCTGTCAGTGGAACTTCCTGTATCAATAATTGCAAATATGCCATTTTGGCTTAGGAGGCTCTAGTGTCTCTCCTACACTTAAGCATTGAGTAACCACTTCTTCTTCCAGTGATGACAGATTTGCTCTCTCATGGCAGTTTTGCCATCCAGCTCCAAGAGACTACTTTTTGATGGCATGGAAGTTGAGAGGTGCAGGCTACCAAGTCAAGGGTGCCCAGTGCAGGTAGTGGCTACCTTGTGTTAAGCCAGAGGGGTCTTTGTGAATAAGACTTACCAAAGAATATGGGACAATTATGCAGATCTCTCACAGTAAAAGCCTGGAGTCTTTTATCACCTAAACAAGCCAAGGTTCTACAGTTCTTACAACTGGGGCGAAACAAGGGCCTAGGTTCAAATATGTGTAAAGTTCAAACTTCAGCCTTGTCTGCACTTACAGGGAGTCCTTAACACTTTAGTGATGCAATTCTCAATAGGCTTGCATGAATTTATATACCTGCCAGGAAACCATTGTTCCCTATGTGGCATTTGCTCATGTTCGTCATCTCTATCAAGGCTTCACTTCTATCCTACAGAATTGGCTACACTCTACAATCTGAAGATCGTATTCTGGTTGCTGCAACCTCTGTGAAAAAGGGTGTCAGAGCTGCAGGCTTTGTACTCAAGGAGCCTCACCTAAATGTCCTACCCGGACAGAATAGTCCTAAAACTCCAGACTGCCTTTATCCATGTGGTGTCTTTCTCCTTCGACTTTAACCAGGAAGTTAGTTTACTATCTTTCTTGGTTGAATGAGAGAACCACATCCCCTGGATGTTGATCTAACCCTGGTGATCTGCTTGGCAGCTACCTTTTCATTCAGGAAAGCTGAAATCTGTACTTGGTTCCAGCGTGGCTTAAGGCAGGGTCAATCAGCATAAACATGTACAGTCATATCCTAGATTAAGACAATTAAAAGAGCCTACTCTCCACAAGGCCTTCTTGTTTCGGATGACTTAAGAGTACATTCAGCTAGGGCAGTGCCAGCTCGGTGGACAGCTCAGTGCACAGCTCAGTGCTGAGTGTCTCTTGAGGCTATTTGCAAGTCAGCAATATGGTCCTCCCAAGAAACACCTTTATTACACTTTAAGTGAACCAGGCTCACGACAGTAAAGTTTGGAAAATTCATGGTGCATAATTGCGCTTTTGATCATTACAAAATTTTTCTTTCACCCTCCAGTATGGCGAGTTAGTTCCCATGTGTATGCTGCCATGATGCACCAGGAAAACGGAAAATTTTATACTCACCTTTCCGTAATTTTCCTTTCCCGGTGCATCTTCATGGCAGCATGCAGATTCCCGCCCAAATTGGTGAGAGAATGCTGTGAGACGGGTCTGTCTTTGATTTATACACAACCCATGTGTATGCTGCCATGAAGATGCACCAGGAAAGGAAAATTACAAAAAGGTGAGTATACAATTTTCCATTATTTAAAAAAACCAAAAAAATAAAAATGTTAGAAAAAAAAACCAAAAAATATATTAAATAAAAAAGCCTAAAATAGTTCTCTCTCTGTTCTCTCTCTATTGTTACTGTATTGTATGCATACCTGTAATGTATTGTTACTGTGTTTTAACATGTTTTCTTTGCAGGCATGCCATTTTTTTTATATATATTACCGTTTACTGTTTTATTGTTAATCATTATTTTCTTTTTAGGTATGCCATTCAGCTGCAGCACTAATTTATTTAACTTGACCGCAACAGCGTTTGCTCCCACAATACCTAAATCAGGGACTCCAGCGCTGTAGGAGGTGATTTCGCCACCACAGTTAAAAAAAGCATATATGCCAGAGCATAGGGGCAGGGGGTGGACATAGGGGTGGTTGCACCTAGGCTGCGGCATATATTTTTAGAAAGGTTCTATGCCCATCATTAGAAGTGGGTGGATGCAGGGTGGTTTTCTAATGGCGGGTGTACCCACCGACTGATTCTTTTTTTTTCATTTAACCTACAGGCTCCATGAAAAAAAGGACATTACAAAATATGCCCAACAAGGACCAGTGACATAATAGTATGTTGCTGTTCTTTGAGTGGTTATACCGGAATGATGCCTGCAGGTATAGGTATCATCTTGGTATTGTTCTTTTCAGCAGGCTTTCATGTAAAAATAATCCTAGCAGCTAATTAGCTGCTAGACTGCTTTTACAAGCAGTGGGAGGGAACATCCCCCCGCCGTCTTCCATGGTTTTCTCAGGCTCTCCTGTACCATCAGGGTACCCCAGAATGCAGCCAGTGGTTCCGCCAGTTGACCATAGAGCTGATCAAAGACTAGATCTATGGCCTAAGAAACCGGAGGCTACGAGCATTTCATGACTTAGGTTTTGCCGGACATAAACAGCGCCATTGAGAAAATGGAAAAGCATCTTATCACACTGATCTTAGTGTGGTCAGATGCTTTAAGGGCTGAGGGGAGAGCTATAGTCTAATAGACCCCAAATTAAAAAAAAATAAAAATACCCATCACTACCTATTTTTATCATAGGGGATATTTTAAAAAAAATGCACCCCTGTGCACACGCCCAAAGGTGAAAACAAACCTCGATCTCGTGTCATATGTAAACAGGAATTGCACCATGAATGTGATGTATCACCGCGAACGTCAGATCGAGGGCAGTAGTTCTAGCAGTAGACCCCCTCTGTAAATCTAAAGTGGTAACCTGTTAAGGCTTTTGAATATATATATATATATATATATATATATACATATATATATATATATATGTGTGTATGTATATGTAAAGGTATATAATTTGTTGCCATCGCGCGGGTGTGCGTAATTTTAAAGCATGTCATGTTTGGTATCTATGAACTCGGCATAAGATCATCTTTTATATTTCACCAAACATTTTGGCACTATATTGTGTATTTGTGCATTAAATTCAAAAAAGTGTTTTTTTCCCCAAAAAAAATGCGTTTAAAAAATTGCTGCGCAAATACTTTGTGAAAAAAAACTGCAACACCCACCATTTTAATCTGTAGGGCATCTGCTTTAAAAAATATACATAATGTTTTGGGGGTTCAAACTAATTTTCTAGCAAAAAAAAATATTTTTTCATGTAAACAAAAAGTGTCAGAAAGGACTTGGTGGTGGTGGAAATGGTGATTTTACTTCCTCATTACCTATCAACGTTTCGGAGGCCCTGAAATGTCAAGATAACACAAAACCCCCCAAAATTACCCCATTTTGGAACGTAGACATCCCAAGCTATTTCCTGAGAGGCATATTGAAACCATGGAATATTTTATTTTTGTCACAAGTTTCGGGGAAATTAATTATTTTTTTTACACAACGTTGTCACAAAATGATATATTTATAAGTATTGGGTAGCTTCAGCGCCTAGGGCAGTGGTTCTCAATGTCCTCATGACCCACCAACAGGCCAGATTTTAAGTATTATCTTGGGGAGATGCAGACTAGAATGCTGCAATCACTGAGCAGCAAATGATATCACCTGTGATGTATTTCAGTAATCCTGCAAACCTGGCCTGTTAGTGGGTCCTGAGGACAGGAGTTGAGAACCACTGGCCTAGGGCCAACCGTATGATATATCACTGTTCTTAGAACAGTGATATGGCTTCTCCCCGCTAATTTATAGTTTTCACACACAGTTTGCAGATGTTCTAAGAACAGTGATATGGCTTCTCCTGGCTAATGTATACTTTTCACACACAGTTTTAAGATGATTGTAGAATCTATCAATGTTCTTAGAACAGTGATATGGCTTCTCCCCACTAATTTATAGTTTTCACACACAGTTTGAAGATGATTGTAGAACAGTGATATAGCTTCTCCCGGCTAATGTATACTTTTCTCACACAGTTTGAAGATAGTCCACATCCACCTCCATTTTTGCTTTTTTATGTTATTTTTTTTATTATTATTTTAAGTTATTTTCCTATCCCCATTTCTTTGTAGGGCACTTGTCCAACCCTTACCCCCATTTTCCTTCCTTTTGCAGACCTCTAGGACTTTCCAGGACTTTTTTACAGCAATTTTCAAAACTTTTATTAAATTACCAGAACCCCGGACCCGAACCCGGACTTTTTTTGAAAAGTCCAGGTTCAAGTCCGGGTCCCGGACACCCAAAAGTTTGCTACGGACCCAAACTTTACAGTCCGGGTTCGCTCAACTCTACTCATTAGGTATGGATACAAAGTGCCAGAAATAAAAATATAAAGCATATATGGAATGACTTCCCTAAGAATTTGAAATAAAACAATTGAGGTCCAGCTCCACATTTAACCCCTGCGGGGCCAAGGTCTGGCGCTTGAATATCCAGCTTGTTTCATTTTGGGATATCTTTTGCACCATGTTGGCCCCTCTCCAGTGCTTTTGCACTGAATCTATGCCATAGAAGGACATATCACCTATTGTGCACCGAACTAAAATGGTTGGATACACTGTGATTTGGGTATCCCTTAAGTATATTGGCAATATGTTCTCCTATGCTTTTAGACAGAGTTCTAGATGTCCGACCCACGTATTGGTAGCCGCAGCTACATTCAATAATGTAGGTGACAAATTGAGTGTTACATGTCAGGAAACTTCTGATGGGGTATTGTTTGAAAGTCTGATGAGACATAAAGGATGTCCTTTTTCTGGGGCCCTTCTTGCTCTGCTTAAATGGCCTACACTTGCCACATTTATAGAAACCCTTCATATTAAACACGGTAACTCCCTCCTTTAAAACATAACAACATGGTTGAATGCATATTCAATCATCTTCATTGTATTTATCAATTTAATTCAATTATATTCCCTTATGCACTTTATTCACATTCTTAATTCATTTATATTTATATTTATCTTTTTTTAAAATCACTTATATTAACTGATTATAATTATTATTATTGCATCATTAATTTCACGTATTAATGCGTTATCCTTTATTTTAATTCTATTTTTATTAAAATTCAATCAAAGTTCATCTTTACTTTTATTTAGTTATTACATAAACAGCACGTGTGATTATCACAATTCCCCACTAGAGGGCTCTTTAGCTCTCTTTTACAACCCACGTATGTAGTTGCAGAAATTCTGCAATAGGGGATACACTAGTTGGAGTCTATCATTTATCAATAATAGACTACACTAATATGATCAATGTATGTATGAGGGTAGATATGAGTTTGTTTATCTCTTTATTATGTATTAATTTCCTATTGCTTAAGATTGTGAGCATCTGTTAACCTAACGGCAGCTGACCTCAATTGGCAATATCGGCTAAATAATAACAGGGTAAGGGTATAAATGCCCTTCACCAAGATGGTGGAAACAGAATTTCCTGATGATGGCAGTTACCCATAGGCTGAAACTCATCGAGGTTTGATTGCGTCATTACGACGCACTTCCGCTTGCGCTGAATACGGGGAAATGTACGGGAGTCGGCATGATTGACCAGATTACAGACACCAGTTTTGGGCTGATTTCCCCATTAAGAAAATCGGCTGGCTGTTATTTGCACTATGAGTTTTCTTCTTTCCATCTACATGGTGATATCTATGTTGGAGTAAATTGCTGGAGGTGCAGAACGCAGAAAAAAACCCACAGGGGGCACTCCCCAATGAGCCTTACTGGACCACACTAGAGATAGGTGGTCACTGGAGGAGGGGTGAGTGTACATGCATGTGGGGCACATTGAGCACGGTTGAAGCACTTATGTCCATCTAAGCACAAGCACTTTTTTTCACCATAAGGACTATTTAAAGAAAACTTTATTTATTTATTCTACCTCTAAATTGAGCGTGGTGAATTGTTTTATTATTAATTTAAATGATATATTTCTCACACATTGCATGGGTATATGTGAAATTACACCCCAAAATACATTCTGCTGCTTCTCCTGAGTATGGGGATACCCCATGTGTTAGACTTTTTGGAAGCCTAGCTGCGTACAGGACCCCAAAATCCAATCACCACCTTCAGGCTTTCTAAGGGCATAAAATGGTAATTTTACTCCTCATTACCTATCACAGTATCATGATTTTTTTTAAAACAAAATTGTCATTTTCCTAAAACTTTTGGCAAAATATAATTTTTTTTTTTCCAAAAGTTTTTATTGAAAGATACACAGATTACAAGGTATTAAAACATCCAAAAAGTTAACAATAGATGTGGATATAACATTTTGTTTACATAAGCTATAGAAAGTTATTTTTGAAAACCTTTTTTTTTTTAATATAAAACGGTTTTCAAAATCCTTTTACTGTTAAAACAAAATTTTTTTTAGTACTATGACACTATCCATTACTCCTCATTTTAATGGTAAAATACGGGAATCTTTCGGACTTCCACCACTAACCTAAAACCCCAGGACATGCGTCGATCCGAAGGTTTTTCAGATTGTGTACCCCATAGGGGTATGAGTCCTCTTCGTCGTCTTACATAAAACCCCACATTAAAGTGTATATGGGTACGTTACACACT
>BLSH010228658.1:614702-629098 GCA_018402905.1 Glandirana rugosa | reverse complement strand
CAGGCTCTGTACTGGGTTCTGTTCAATTTAACCTATATGTAAGTGATATAACTAAAGGTTTGCTGGGCAATGTATGTCTCTTTGCTGATGATACAAAGGTATGTTATAGGGTTGATATCCCTGGAGGTGTCTGTAACATGGAACATGATTTGCCATTGCTGGAAGATTGGTCAAAGCAGTGGAGACTGCAGTTCAATATTTCTAAATGTAAAATAATGCATCTAGGGAAAACGAATCCCCTTAGAGAGCACAACATTGGGGGTACAGTGTTAGCCAGCACTACAGAAGAAAAAGATTTGGGGGTGCTTATTTCAGATGATTGCAAAATGAGCAAACAGTGTGAGCAGGCAGTGGGAAAAGCAAATAGAATTCTGGGATGTATCAGTAGAGGGATCACCAGCAGGAGGAAGGAGGTTCTAATTTCTCTATATAGATCTTTAGTGAGACCTCACTTAGAATACTGTGTCCAATTCTGGAGACCACACTTACAAAAAGATATTGATAAGATAGAACGCGTTCAGAGACGGGTAACAAAAATGGTGAAAGGTCTGGGGGATAAAACATACCAAGAGCGACTTCAGGAACTTAATATGTACAGTCTGGAGGAAAGAAGGGAGAGGGGAGACATGATTGAAACCTTTAAATACATCAAGGGGGTGAATAAGGTTCAGGAGGGCAGTCTTTTCAATATGAAACCAAAATCAAGAACACGGGGACATGACCTCAAACTAACTGGGGGGAAGTTCAAAACTAATCTTAGAAAGTATTATTTTACTGAAAGGCTGGTTGATGATTGGAATAAACTACCAACAGAGGTTGTGAGACAGTCAACAGTAAATGGCTTCAAACTTGTCAACCACCTCTGAAAAGTGGTCCACTACAAAACACTTTTTTTGGAGGGGCAGCAAGCACTACCGCTAGCGTAAAACTAGTCTTACATGCGCTGCAAACAGGGCTTCTGAGAAGGCAGTACAACTGGTCCTGTTGCACTGGGCCAAGGCCCCAACAGCTAAACAGGGGGGCCCAAGGCAGCTTTATTGTTCATTTCTGCCTTAGGCTGCATTCACACAAGGGCGATCCGACTTGGCGCAACTTTGCTAGGCAATTGCAGTGCGACTCTCAGCGCACCTTCGGCGCGACTCACAACACGACTTATGCCAGACGACTTTGCATGGGGCCAATCAGAGAAGGGAGGGAGGGGCTTGCCCCAAACATAAATTCTATTCTTTTTACTGTAAAGTCACTTGGATTAAGATGGGGATCCGACTTGAAGGCGACTTCTATTGATTTCTATGGGCACAAGTCGGATAGAATTCGCCTTGAGTCACGCAGGAACTTTTTTTTGAAGTCGGAGCGACTTAGTAGTGTACATTAAGATGGCTTCCATTCATTTCAATGGGATTTCAGATGTCAACCGACTTGGGGTGACCTGAGGCGACTCAAGTAGGAGCAACAGTCGCCCCTGTGTGAATGGGGCCTAAGCGAACCAATGGATTTTACTAGACTACACCCTCACTCCTACTTGTTTACCAGGGCTTAACCACTTCCCACTGGGAGAATGTCCATGGACGTCTTCTGGTTTCAGAGGTTATACTGGAATGATGCCTGCACCTACAGACATCATTCCAGTATGTATGTTTCCAGCTGGCAATTCCTTAACATGCAGAAGTGATCCAAGTGGCTGCTGCCTCTCCCGGGCTCTACCGTAAGATTGTGGTGCCTGGGAGCGATGCAGTCAGTGGTGTTGACTGCCCTGAACAGAGAGCGATGAACTGACATTATTCCCCTCTCTCTGTAACCCTATAAACTGGGAGCGATGAGTTATGTTGTCACCTCTTTGTTTACTTGGCCACTAGCGCCTAGGAAAGCAGCCAATTAGACTGATCTGTGTCTGCTCGGCTGCATGGGAGGACAGAGGGGAGATTTGGGGTCTAATAAACCACAGATCTCTCCATAAAGGAGGACCTGACACAGCCCATACTGTCACAAGGGATGTTGGTCATCCCTTGTGATAACACTAAAGTGAGAGCGCAACTTCATTCATTTTTTCCATCTTTCTATCTATTAAATCTTCTGCCCTTGTTGTTTTAACTTTGGATAGTATTTTTTTTTTCTACCAGTAAATACTTTATACAGCCCACTTCCTGTTTCTTGGCTGGAAAAATGCCTTGGCGTTTGACATCATGCACAACTCTTTCTCTCACTCTCGTGAGAGTTTGCCAGGAAGGGAGGGGGGAGGAGTCATGAGACGGCCAATGAGTGCTGCGGTGCTGGAGGTGTGCCTCTGTGTAAATCCAGGAAGTGAACAGGCAGCAGCTTCATCTGCCCACAGTTAAAATGATTAAATGATTGCAGCCAGACTTAGTGGAGGGAGATTTCTGCAGCATATTTGGCAAGTACAGAATCACAGTATATACAAAATAATATGCAAAGTGGTTAGAGGGAAGCTTCAGAATGGCAAAGATGTTTTTATTACAAATTATGTGAGCAGACAACAATTCCTCTTTAATCCAAAAAGAAAGAGTGTAAAAAAAAGTTTTTGCATAAAATAAGTAATAAAATAAAAAAAAAAACTTGAAAGCAAACGTGAACGTATGCGTTACTTCCGTATACATATGTAAACAGCGATCGAACCACACATGAGGTATTATCACGAACTGCAGAGTGAGAGCAATAATTCTAGCACCAGACCTCCTGCGCAACTCTAAAATGGTAAACTGTAAAAGGCATTTAAAGCGTTGCCTATGGGGAATTTTAAGCACTGTAGTTTGCCTCCATTACACAGGTAGACACAATTTTAAAGCATGACAGGTTAGGCATCTATTTACTCAGTGTAACATCATCTTTCACATTATATAAAAAAACTGGGCTAACTTTAGTGTTTTGCTTTTTTTAACGTGTGAAAGTTTTTTCCAAAAAGAAAAAAAAAAAAAAAACGCTGCGCAAATACCGTATGACATTAAAAAATTGCAACATCCACCATTTAATTCTATAGGACCTCTACTAAAATAATATATGTAATGTTTGGGGGTTCTAAGTAATTCCCTAATAAAAAAAAGTTGATTTTTACATGTAGGAGCGAAGCGTCAGAATTGGCCCGGATGGAAAGTGGTTAAATTACATTTCCACAGGTTAACAGAGGGTCCCAGAAGGTGGGAGCAGAGGAGGGTTTTTTTATTTTACTTTTTTGTGGGGGGGGGGGGCGATAAAGTCAGTGCTGCTTTTCTGCTGGAGTAGGTAGGGTATAGGCATGGTTGGGTGGACCTCATCAGGAGGGCTGTATGGGACCCCATCATTTCTAACAGTGGCCCTGACTGCAACAGACAAGCCGCATCCTGACAAATACATAGCTTTGACTGGCATGAATAGCAGCAACTCTATGGCACACAGATTTGGGTCTAAAATGCTTAAAGCCAGGGACTGCATTGCATTTGAAAAATTCATCCCCAACAGCATAGCCCAGGATAACTAAAAACGGAGCATGCAATTCAACAGAAATGTGCAATGGCCCTTTAATCTGGCATGTAATGCCAAGCTGTTATTTGCAGGCTATTGCAGTGCGTAAGTACAGGCCATAAAGCATGGGCTTGTGCTGATAAAAAATTATCTCACAAACACCAGAATGAATAGGTTACAAAGACAAACAGCTGTATCAATTCTATGTCTACATCATAAAAACAGCTGTAGAAGGCTGTGAGACCTCCCATAAGGAATTCAAACCAGGGTTAGATGAATAACACAAGTTTAAATACAGGTCTGTAGAATAGAATGTAAAAAAATATTAATATTAATGCAGATTCTTAGCTTCTGCAACATTGAGGTTACATCCAGCTGCAGAAGATCGCAGTACAGGCTCCGTGTAGCATGGCTGTAAAACTGAACTGACATAGGCCGCGCCATGCCACACGATAGCTCATATCATACCTAACGGCTGACAAGGGACACTTCAGATTACTGTAACCAAACACAGGTTTTTTTTTAGCTGCAGCAGATGTTAGGACATTGCCTTTATAAAACAAGCAGCAAATTGATCTGCCAATGCTGCTGTTGTACATCCTGTAACAAACCTAACCAAGCACAATTTGTATCTGTAATGAATGTACTATGCAGCATGCAAGATCCTTGTCTCCTTATCTTTATCTCTCACCCTCTGGAACTAGTGCAAGCAAGGCTTAAAGTGGACCTGAACTTTAAAAGTAAAGATTTGTTATGTTAGAGGAATATTTAGAATTGTTAATCATGCTCAAGAATAACTCTAAAAAAAATGTACCTTTCATCTTGCATATGCACAGTATCTGCAAGTCAAGTCACATGCAGGGAGACAACAGGCAATATATTCGTCCTTTCAAGCCTTTATGGGCAGGGTTTCCAGAGTACAGTTCCTCTGTCATAGGGATGAGCTTGTGTTTGTTATTACTGTAGCACCCACCCTCCTAGGAAGGCTGCTTGGCAAATTTAGTTTTTAGCTCAAAGGAGCAGTGATTGGTTTAGTCTGCTCAGAACTTGAGAATTCTCAGAAAGGCTGAGAGTTTGATTACTTCCCCTTGCCTCTAGAAGAAGTTTCTAGAACTTAGGGTGGGAGGATTCAAATGTCCAGTCTGAATATCCAGCAGGGCTTAGCCAATCACTGGGAGGGGTGTCCAGATGGAGCTAGGTTGGTGTTAAATAGTCTGGAGCTCTGAGGAGTTTGTCTTTTTCTCCCTCTGGGGATGGATCTGTAAGCTGAGAGGAAACTGATCTGCATAGGCAGGTGGTCTGCTGTTCATGTAGCCAGATTGGCTGCCCAGGTGGGGGGGGGGGAGGGGTTAATGTTTTACTGCCTTCCCTGTGTATGTGTTCACAAGCTTTTTGCTGGGGTCTAACCTCCCTCCCATTTTGTATAAAAGGGAAGAGGCCCAGATGTCAAGAGAGCTGGGAGCAAAGTGAACACAGGGCAATTGCAAGAGTCCACAGGGACCTGTGGCCCAGCATCAGAGGCAGACTCATCGAAACAACGAAACAACGCAAGGACATAGACTTTTCCTTCTGAGCCTAACCAAGTATGAACTATTCCCATTGTTACTTCACCTGTTCAGGTAACCTGGGGAAGCCTCAGTTATGTGTAGCTAGGTTGAGGACGTCTATGCATGTTATAGATAAGTTTGTAACAGCTTGTAAACGCAGCTAAATGCATTCATGTCTAGGCGCGTTTAGTTTAACCACTTCCCTACCACCATATGCAGAATGAAGGCCGGGAAGTGGTTCAGTCATCTTGACTGGGCGTCATATGACATCCAGCAGGATAAACAAGCCAGGGCGAAATGCGGCAATCGGTGGTGTGGTGTGTAGTCTGACACACTGCATCTCCGTGCGTGGTAAAGAGCTTCTGTGACGAATCACGGCTGATCACTCGCGTCTGCAGACAAGACTAGATGAGGGCTGATCGGCAGCTCTCCTGATGGGAGGGGGGTCTGCACTTATTGTTTATCAGTGCAGCTCCCCCTAGGATCGCCACCCAGGACCACCAGGGAGCCCACCAAGGAGCACCAGGGAATGCCCACCCTGGGACCACCAGGGAGACAACCAGGAAAGCCCACCCTGACCACCAGGGAAGGACCACCAAGGAAGTGCCGTATTCCAGCAGAGTCATTAAAAAGCATAAGAGACTGCTGCATGACATGGGGCTCAGACTGCTTGGCTGATTTACAAGGGGCTGAGGTGAAAGACAGATGGCCATGGGGTTCAGGTGCCAACTCTGAGCTTTCAACAAGGGACCGAGTGGGAGACAATGTGGAGGAACTAGAGGCATTGTCTGCCACCCAATCTACTATCGCCTGTACCTCTTCTGGCCTCACCATTCGTTGATCGGCATTCGGGCCTACCATATAACGTTGAAGGTTTTGTCGGCTACTCGCACCTGAGGAAGGTGTTTCACATGTGCGTGTATCTGGCACAGATCGACCACGTCCTCTCCATGCAACAGGAGCTTCACCAACACCAGCAGTACCACGACCACGTCCCTTATTTGACGCTCTCCTCATTCTGGACGCAAATGTACTATTTAGCACAAATTTAGATTATTTTTTATAATGCTAATCTGTCCCTCACACCGGCAGCAGGAACCTCTCCCTACACCACTATGAGATGATTTTATAACGGTAATCTGTCCCTCACACCAGCAGCAGGAACCTCTCCCTATACCAGTATGAGTTGATTTTATAACGGTAATCTGTCCTTCACACCAGCAGCAGGAACCTCTCCCTACACCAGCATGACATGATTTTATAACGGTAATCTGTCCCTCACACCAGCAGCAGGAACCTCCCCCTACACCAGTATGAGATGATTTTATAACACTAATCTGTTCCTCACACCAGCAGCAGGAACCTCTCCCTACAGCAGTATGAGATGATTTTATAATGGTAATCTGTCCCTCACACCAGCAGCAAGAACCTCTCCCTACACCAGTGTGAGATGATTTTATAACGGTAATCTGTCCCTCACGACAGCAGCAGGAACCTCTCCCTACACCAGTATGAGATGATTTTATAAAGGTAATCTGTCCCTCACACCAGCAGCAGGAACCTTTCCCTATACCAGTAGGAGATGATTTTATAACGGTAATCTGTCCATCACACCAGCAGTAGGAACCTCTCCCTACACCAGTATGAGTTGATTTTATAACGGTAATCTGTCCCTCACACCAGCAGCAGGAACCTCTCCCTATACCAGTATGAGATGATTTTTTAATGGAAATCTGTCCCTCACACCAGCAGCAGGAACCTCTCCCTACACCAGTATGAGTTGATTTTATAACGGTAATCTCTCCCTCACACCAGCAGCAGGAACCCCTCCCTACACCATTATGAGATGATTTTATAATGGTAATCTATCCTTCACACCAGCAGCAGGAACCTCTCCCTATACCAGTATGAGATGATTTTATAACGGTAATCTGTCCCTCACACCAGCAGCAGGAACCTCTCCCTACACCAGTATGAGATGATTTTATAACGGTAATCTGTCGCTCACACCAGCAGCAGGAACCTTTCCCTATACCAGTAGGAGATGATTTTATAACGGTAATTTGTCCATCACACCAGCAGTAGGAACCTCTCCCTGCACCAGTATGAGATGATTTTATAACGGTAATCTGTCCCTCACACCAGCAGCAGGAACCTCTCCCTACACCAGTATGAGTTGATTTTAGAACGGTAATCTGTCCCTCACACCAGCAGCAGGAACCTCTCCCTACATCAGTATGAGATGATATTATAACGGTAAACTGTCCCTCACACCAGCAGCAGGAACCTTTCCCTACACCAGTATGAGATGATTTTATAACGGTAATCTATCCCTCACACCAGCAGCAGGAACCTCTCCCTATACTAGTACAAGATGATTTTATAATGCTAATCTGTCCCTCACAGCATCAGCAGGAACCTCTCCCTATACCAGTATGAGATGAATTTATAATGGTAATCTGTCCCTCACTCCAGCAGCAGGAACCTCTCTCTATACCAGTATGAGATGATTTTATAACGGTAATCTGTCCCTCACACCAGCGGCAGGAACCTCTCCCTATACAAGTATGAGATGATTTTATAAAGCTAATCTATCCCTCACACCAGCAGCAGGAACCTCTCCCTATACCAGTATGAGATGATTTTATAACGCTAATCTATCCCTCACACCAGCGGCAGGAACCTCTCCCTATACTAGTATGAGATGATTTTATAATGCTAATCTATCCCTCACACCAACAGCATTAACCTCTCCCTATACTAGTATGAGATGATTTTAGAACGGTAAAGTGTCCCTCACAGCATCCTCTCCCAACACTAGTCTGAGAGCATGTGACATGCAGCGCTACGTGACTCCAGCTCATATCGAGGCTGGGTCACATGATGTATTAGTAGGCATGGCTGTGATGGTTTCTAAGGGCAAACGAGTGAAACGCTTGTTGATTGGCTGCCCTGCAGCTATTCAAAAGGCGTAAGAAAATACCTGAACCCCGAACCCGGACTTTTTCTCAATTGTCCGAGTTCAGGACATGGACATCCTAAAGTCCGGTACCAACCCAAACTTTACAGTTCGGGTTTGATCAACTAATTATAATAATAGAAATTATCTGAAGGTTTTTTGTGCTTTAGCATTTTCAAATTTTCGGATTTTGGTTCTTCTGAATCCTCGGATTTTAGTTCTTACGGGTTTTTGAATTTTGGATTTTCATTCATTTGGCTTTTTCGAATTTCAGATTTTCGTTCATTCGGATTTTCTAGTTTTCGGAAAAATTTGGGAAATGGATTTTCTTTATTCGCATGTTTCCGAATTAACAAAATTTCCAAATTTTGACAAAAAACGAATGCGGAACGAAGCAAATTGCACACCTCTAACTTTAAGTCATGTTCAGCCAAACCCCGAATGAACCATACCCATGTATGTTCAACTCATAAACTGCTGTTTAGTAGCGAAAGCCATTATTTGCTATGTACACGTGAAGAGCCAAGTATTTCATCATTGTGAAGCTAAATTATAAACAAGAACATTCGTCTGTAGACCTCTGGACACAATGATTGTATTGTGCAAATTTATAAAGCAATGATCAGTATCATTTACTGGACTATTGCTCAATCCGGAAGATAACAATTCCTCTGTCACACAGCTCAATTTCTTAATTGTATTCTGAGGTTTCTTCGCTGGTTGCGCAACAGAAGCCTGAAAAACAGATGTTTTGGCAATATTTTAGTGAATAGGCATAAAACGGAATGCCCCTGGACAGCCAAACTTCCCAGGAACTGGCTGTCGATGGGAAGAAAAGGAATATTGTTTCGGACAGCGAAGAATGTTTTAAAGCAAAAGCTAATTATGCAAAAATTCCATTTGCTATTAATACACAGACTAGATCGATGTCCAGTTAAAGTTTTGCTACAAACCTTGATATGTGCAAGTTAGGCCTCATTTACACTGCTGCTGGTAAACGGACGTTTAAAGGAATTTGGGTGTTTTTTTCTGCTGCCCCTTAACTTTCCTCTATGTTATCTTATCAGTACATTTACACAGGGTCGTTTAAGGTCATTTCCATGCAGCTGTGTTTAAAGGCTTTTTTTGGAATGCAAAAAAATGGGTTCAGACGCCAGTTCAGAGGCATTTGAAATGCAAAACAGCTGGTAAACGCAGCTAAACGCGCCTAAACGCGGTAACTCACATCTAGGACCAATTTGTTTATGGGCGTTTCCATTTAAACAAAAAAATAAAAAAAAATTCTTTAAAAAAAACGCTCCTAGACACAAACGTCGCTATACGCTGCTAAACGCCGCATTCAGAACGCTGCAAAATGGCCATTTTAGACGCCGGCTTCTAGCTGTCAAAAAAAATCTTTCAGGCTAGGTTAAAATGGAGTCCCATGTAAAAGGAACCTAAGGGTCCATGCAGACTGAAGATCGTTTTTGGGTGTTTTTTTTTAGCAGCCCATAAATGCCCCTCTATGTTATCCTAGGTCTCCATGCACACATGGACATTTATTGTTGTTTGGGAGCAGTGGAGTTTATGGGCTGTTGTCTGAACCCCCCTTAAAATCATGTTCAAGAGTCGTTCTTCTGACCACAAAAAACGTTGAAAGCTTAAAAAAGCTCATAAACGTCCAAAAACGTTCAAAAATGTGGCTCACCAGCGTTTTTGGTCATTTTCGACCCATGGGAAAAAAAAAAAAACGCTTCTAGATGCGAACGTGGAAAAACGCGTCTAAATGCGGCATGTAAACCGCTGCTAAACGTCCGTTTTAAGCGTCAGTCTCTAGCTGTCATAAAAACATTCAGGGGAGGTTGAAAAAGCGTCCAGTGAACATGGAGCCTAAGCCCGGGTTCAGACTTGTTCGATTCTCAGAGATAGCATGTGATTCGCACCCGCATTGCAGGTGCCGATCACATGGGATGTCTGAGCACTTGTATCGCCTTAGATTCGCAAAAAAAAGGTACATGTACCTTTTTTTCCCCGCACTAGAATCGCATCGCATGGGTGTTCTCACCCATGCGATCCGATTCATGTGCGAGTTCACAGTTCACACTGAGATCTGTGAAGAAAACTGGGGGGGTCATTAACTTTGTAATGACAACCGCCAGCGGTTCGCAGAAAGCAGTGGGAACTGCCAGCGGGAGTGATGCGATGCGGGGACCGGCACTGTAATCGCACTGGTTCCCGCATTGCACAAGTCTGAACCAGGGTTTAAGCTTCATGTACACAAGGTGTTTTAAAACCTCTCCTGAACTATTTAACTTGACAGATAGTAACCGACATTTAAAAACATCTGTTTTGCCGCATTTACATGCCGCGTTTAGAAGCATTTTTTTTTTAAATAGCCAAAAATGTATCTCCATTAAAAACGCCTGTAAACGAAATGTGGCTAAACGCGAGTCACCGCGTTTACAAGCTGTTACAGGCATTTGGCATTTCAAATGCCTCTGAACATCTGTCCCGAGCGCATTGTTTTGCTTTCCAAAAAATGCTTCTAAACTCTAGACTTTCCTCTTCCTTCTCTCTGTTTTTCTTTTTTTTCTCCAATTTAATTGGTATTAAAAGGTTCAGCTTTTACAAAAAAACAAACAAACATGTTATGCTTACCTGCTCTGTGCAATGGTCTTGCACAGAGCAGCCCCAATTCACATCCATAAGACACAGAGCCACAGCTCAGCCCTGCCCCCGGTCTCTCCTCATTGGCTCACTGGCTGTGATTGATTGGCTCTCGCTGCAGTCAATTACAGCCAGCGAGACAATGAGGAGAGACCAGGGTGGGTGGGACCAAGCTTCGGCTGTGTGTGTCTTATGGACATGTACAGTATGTGGGGCTGCTCTGTGTCCCACCCAATGATCGTGTTAATTTTCTTTTTTTTTTTTTTTGTTTTGTTTTTCGGATCATTATGACATTCGTAAATTTGGAAATTCAAATAATAACTACCTTATTTCCGGCGTATAAGACGACTGGGCGTGTAAGACGACCCCCTACTTTTCCTGTTAAAATATAGGGTTTGGGTTATACTCACCGTATAAGACTACCCCTCTTCCGCGATCTCAACGCGGCTTGTGAGGAGACTTCTATCATAGAAGTCAATGTAAGCCGCGCTGAGATCGCCCTGAAAATAGTGCAGTAAGCGGCGCGACTTGCCAGGGTGAAGCAACCCTCCCCGCTTGAGGCGATCTCAGCGCGGCTTGTGAGGAGACTTCTATCACAGAAGTCAATATAAGCCATGCTGAGATCACCCTGAAAATAGTGCAGGAACCATTTTTATAAGTCGGAGCGAAGCGATTCGCTCCTATTAGAACGGTTCCATTGCACAGCATTGAGACGACTTGTCAGGCAACTCAAGTCGCCTGACAAGTCGCCTAGATGTGAACGGGCCACTTTTTTACATTTGGTGGTCACAAGCTAAAAGCATTTTTTTTTGCTAGAGAATTACTTAGAACCCCCAAACATTATATATTTTTTTTTCAAACACCCTAGAAAATAAAATGGCGATTGTTTCAATACTTTTTGTCACGCGGTATTTGCGCAGCGGTCTTTCAAGCGCGATTTTTTTGGAACAATTTTACTTTTTTGAGTAAAAAAATAAGACAACAGTAAAGTTAGCCCAATTTTTTTGCATATTGTGAACGAGAATGTTACGCCGAGTAAATAGATACCATACATGACATGGTTGAAAATTGCGCGCACTCGCGGAATGGCAACAAAGTCCTGTATTTAAAAAGTTCCATAGGCGACGGTTTAAAAATTTTAACGGTTACCAGGTTAGAGGTACAGAGGAGGTCTTTTGCTAGAATTATTGCGCACACTCTGGCGAATGCGGCGATACCTCATATGTGTGGTTTGAACACCGTTTTCATATGTGGGCGCGACTTACGTATGCGTTTTCTTTGCTGCGCGAGCTCGTGGGGATGGTGGCGATTTAAATTTTTTTTTTTTTTTTTATTTATTTATAGCACTGTTCCTTTAAAAAAAAAAAATCTGATCACTTTAATTGCTATCACAAGGAATGTAAACATCCCTTGTGATAGTAATATATGGTGACAGGTACTCTTTTTGGAGGGCCGGGGGGGTCTAAAAGACCCCCCCCATCCCTCCTTTGCACTTCACAGTATTCAGATTGCCAAAAACGGCGATTCTGAATACTGTCACTTTTTTAAAATTGGTGCCGCTAGCCGCCGAGCAAACCGGATTTGCCGAAGGAGACCTGATCGGAGCAGATTACGGCTTTTGTCAGGTCTCCTTCCAGCCGGCAGACGCGGACGCGCCGGATCGTCGCTCCGGTCTCCCGGTGGGATGGGAGGCCGGAGAAGAGCGGCGGAAGGCGGCGGGAGGGGGGATGTCCCCTCCCGCCCCCTGGGGTAACGACCAAGCGGCTCCCGAGCCGGATCAGTCATTACCCCTGGATAGCCGACCGCCAGCTCTAAAAAATGACACCGGCATATAGCCTGCAGGTGCAGGCTATGTCCCGGGAGAGCCACTCAAACCCGACCGCTGCCTATTTACGGCGCTGGTCGGGAAGTGGTTGTAAATTGGCCCTAATTCCCGGCGTATAAGACGACCCCCCGACTTTTGAGAAGAGTTTCATGGGTTAAAAAGTCGTCTTATACGCCGGCAAATACGGTAATAATAACAACTAACTATTAATTTATAGGTATTGGAATTTCCTTTCAAATTTGGCTGTTAGTGAACGTAATGAATACAAATTTATCCGAAGTTACGAATTATTCTAAATAACAAATGCTGCATCTAAACAAATGGAACGGAACAAATTAATAATAAATAATAATATGTTTTTATTATTATTAATTGGTAACGTTCCATTCATTTACATACGGCATTCGTTATTTAGGATAATTCGTAACTTACAATAAATTTGTATTTGTCACGTTCACTAACAGCCAAATTTGAAAGGAAATTCCAATACCTATAATTAATAGTTAGTGATAGTTAAGTTATTATAGTTAGTTATTATTTCAGATTTTCGAATTATCGGGTTTTTGAATTTCTGAATTTCCAAATTTCCGAATATACAAATTTATGAATATTCGACAAATCGAATCTGTAAACAGATTTTTGTTAATTTGGATACTTGCAAATTAACAAATTTGTCAAAATTCGTTACAAAATGAATTTGAAACAAAACGAATTGGACATGTCTACTAAACTCAACTGCCTAGAAAGGACTATGAACGACCCTGTGTACATGTACTAAGATAACAGAGGAGAGTTCAGGGGCAGCTGAAAAAAAAACACCCAACTGCTAGATGTCGGTTTACCAGCAGCAGTGAACATGAGGCCTAAACCTGCGGTAAAAGGATTACTGTGCATTGCGGTGTGCTGCATCAGGAAAAATGCTGCAGGTCAGTTCTTGAGCAAAATGAACAGATTGCATTAAAGCACAACTGCGGGAAATCAGAAAAATCCTCCTTGCAGCCTGGCTGCTCCCGTACTGCAAGGGTTAACTGCTCTGTTAGCATAGGCAGGTGCAGGGGGTTGCCAGGTGTGCCTGGGCACACCCTAATCACCCCATGTAGCTCACATTCCCCCTGCTATTTCACCAAAGCCCCCCCAATGGGGCTCCTACAAAAATGTACAAAATAATACAAAAATAAAATAATAAAAAAACTACTGACGCCAACCTCTGCCCTACTGACACGTCCACCACCCTACTAACAACATCCATGTTTTAACACATTTTAAAATGTTTTTTTACATTCATTTATAAGAGTGTGTGTGTGTATATATTATGCATGCATACATACATACACACATGCGTGTTTGAGCTTTGGGGTGCACACCCTAATGCTATAGGCTGTGCACACCTAGGCTGGTTAGGTCTAGGGGAGTGTAAAAGTATTTTATTTACCTGATCCTCAGCTATCCTAGCAGAGGACACTCCCCCATGCTCCAGCAATACAATATCCCTCAAAGTAATTTATCTTGATAATGTGAGGACCTTAGACCAGTGGTGTATTTAGGTTTTGTGCTGCCCTAGGCCTGACTAAACTCATGCACCCCCTAATTTAAATATGAGCCATCCCTTCCTGTCATTGTCACACCCCTTCCTGTTTAAGACCTGCCTTGACATTTTCCAGCGGAGACACGAGTTTTGAGGGCCTTGGGGGTGGGGGGGCAATGGATTCCCTTAAGAGATTTCCTAACAGACCATCCCGGCGGTAGTCCCCCCCTGTCGGGTATGTATACATCACCTGGGCCCGTAGGGTACCCCGGGTCCGTCACCCGGAGTTGGTTCCTCAACAACACGACGGGGTATCGGTTTGTCCTTCACAATCCTTTAGAGAATTCCCTTAGGTAACGGGGGGGTGGGGGTTCCGGGAGTTTTGAGCACAGAGGCGACCTTTTACAGTTCCGTCCAGAATTTGTCCTTCCCCACACT
>BLSH010228658.1:594023-610302 GCA_018402905.1 Glandirana rugosa | reverse complement strand
AAAAAAAAAAAAAAAAAAAAAAACCCATAGGTGATAAAATACTACCAAAACAAAGCTCTAGTTGTGTAAAAAAAATGCAAAAAATTTCATAAGGGTACAGCGTTGCATGACCACGCAATTGTCATTCAAAGTGTAACATCGCTGAAAGCTGATAATTGGTCTGGGCAGGAAGGGTGTGAAAGTGCTCAGTATTTGAGTGGTTAAGGGGCAAAGGCAGCTAAACAGAGGTGTACATGCCACAGACACAATGCTTTGATTCATGGCCACTGCAAAAATTCTCCCCCCACTTGCATTTGGCGGGCAGCATCTCAGCCAAAGGTGATCAATTAAAGCGCATGGGACCATGCCACAACCACCCTGCAGAGTGTGGCATTCACAGGGTAAAACAGGTGGTGAGGAGGCAACATATCGCCTCTTCACCACCTCTGAAAAGAGGTTCACTGTGCGAGGGGCAACAAGCATTGATAATAACTTTGACTTATAATGAATATAAAGCAGCAACTTTAATGGTACTCAGACTTAGGGATGAACTGTCCAAATGCAATGCAGTCCCTGGCTTCAAGCCTTTTTATACCCAACAGCATAGGCCAGGCAGGGCTGGTGCAATGATTTCAGACACCCTAGGCAAAACCTAATTTTGCCGCCCCCTTGGCTCTACCCCTGACTCCACTCTCTCTGCCCTGGCCTTGTAATCCATGTGACCTACCTGACCATTACACTGACCTACCTACACTGGTCTACCTACACTGACCTACCTGACCCCTACACTGGTCTACCTACACTGACCTACCTTAGCCCTACACTGGTCTACCTACACTGACCTACCTTAGCCCTACACTGAACTACCTGACCTTTAATGACCAACCTGACCCCTACACTGACCTACCTGGCCACTACACTAACCTACTGGGATACTACACTGACCCCTACACTGACCTACTTGACATCTACACTGACCTACACTGACCTACCTGACACCTGATTCCTAATACAATTTTATTTATTTATTTCAGGTACTTATATAGCACTGTCAATTTACGCAGTGCTTTACATATACATTGTACATTCACATCAGTCCCTACCCTCAAGGAGCTTACAATCTAAGGTCCTTAACTCACATTCATACACATACTAGGGCCAATTTAGACAGGATCTAATTAACCTACCAGCATGTCTTTGGAGTGTGGCAGGAAACCGGAGGAAACCCACACAAGCACAGGGAGAACATGCAAACTCCAGACAGGTAGTGTCGTGGTTGGAATTCAAACCAGCGACCCTTTTGCTACTAGACGAAAGTGCTATCCACCACACCACTGTGCCGCCCCTAATGTCAGTGTTCTTCACTCACTGGGACTTTACATGCATCTGACCACCCTGCCAGTGCCAGGAACAAACCCTGCCTCGGTGCCTCCAGGCTCCAGCTGTCACTAGCCCTGGAGCACCCACTACTCTGATCCGATTAAGCTATAGCACACACTGTCACTGTACAGGACATGCCAGGTGGGAGAGTGGCCTTTACGAATGGTGGTGGCATGGTGGGGTGTGGGGTAAAGGGGTCACATGACTCGGTATAGGAATCACATATGGGCAGAGGCAGAGACTCAGAGAGAGAGAGAGAGAGACAGACAGGTCACTGATCATTGAGGCGGCGCACAGGGGATGTGTGCTTACATTCTGTTGGGACGTAGTCCTCTAGTGCTGCGTTTCACCCCTGACACCACTTACTTACGGACGGGGCGGCCGCCTGTGTTAGTTACATGCTGATGCTGCAGACAGCAAACAGAGGCATCCCCTGCATACAGTCAGCACCGTACCGAAAGCCTACATAGCTTGGAGACGGAGAGTAGGGAAACCAGAGGCCGGGGCCTAGGCGGCTGCCTAGTTTGCCTAGTGGTAACACCGACCCCGAGGCCAGGGTAAGTGATAATGGAGGGTGCAATTCAACAAATACATGCATTGGCACTTTAATCTGGCATGTTATGCCGAGCTGTTGCTTCTAGATCATAAAAACAACTGTAGAGGGTTGTAAGACCTCCCCAACGTCTCACAAGGAATTCAAACCAGGGTTAGATAAAGGACACAAGTTAAAACACAGGTCTATAGAATACAATGTAAAAAAATATTAATAATAAACTACTCTCAGCTTCTACAACAGTACAGGCTCTGTGTAGCATGATTGTAAACAGAACCATCATAGGCCGTGTACCGCCGTACCCGATAGCTCATATCATACCAAATGGCCGACGAGGGACACTTGAGATTACTGTAAGCAAACACAGGTTTTATTTTGTTGCAGCAGATGTTAGGACATTGCATTTATAAAACAGGATGCAAGCTGATCTGCAAACGCTGTTGTTGTACATCCTGTGACAAACCTAACCAAGCACTAATTGGTATCTCTAATGAATGTACCATGCAGCATGCAAGATCCTTGTCACCTTCTGCTTTTTATCTCTCACCTTCTGAAACTAGTGCATGCAAGGCTTGTGGACCTGAACTCAAAACGTGAAGATTTGTTATGTTAGAGGAACATTTAGAATTGTTAAGCCCCTTTCACACCTCAGCGTTTTGTAGCTTGAAGCTCCAAAAAGCTGGGAGGAGAAAAAAAAATAAATTTTCTATGGAGATAGTTCACATCTCCACTCCAAGGCACCTGAAGTTTAACTCCTGAAGCTCAAAAAAGTTCTGGACCTTTTTTTGTAGCTCAAATCGGACAGATTTGAGCATTTTTGGCATGTTTTTGTCCCCATGGAAATTAATAGAAATGCTCCATTTGTGCGTTTTTGTGCACATTTGCAAATTTTGTTGCATATATATGCTTGATTTTCTGCTCAGATGAAAAAAATGAAAAAAAAAATTAAAATATATGAATATATGAATAAATATAAAATAAATACAGAAATAGTGAGAATCATCATACATAAATAATATGTAATACATAAATAATTATTAACCCCTAACCTTAAAAAATATAAATTATTATATTATTACTCTTAATAATAAATAATAATAATACATTAAACACCCAACCCCCCCCCCCCCCCAAAGAAAACATACTATTACTAGAATACATTTTTTTTTTTTTTTTTGTGTTTAGGATCAGGGTGTTTAGCTATTTATTTTATTACATTTTTTTAAGGTTTAGAGGTTTAAGTTAGGGGTTAATTAATGATTTATTATTACGTAGTAGTAGTAGTAGTAGTAGTCTTAACACCCTAAAAAAAAAAAAAATCATATATAACCCTAACCCCAACTTCTAATCCTAACCTAACCTTAACTTTAACTCCTTACCCTAACTAGAAAAAAAATTATAATAAAACAATAATAAAAATAAAAAAAGAAATAAAAGCTAATGGTAAAGCTAAAAAAGCTGAAATGCCTAACAACAAAATGATGCAACAGGTGATAAATCTCTCTATTGGCTAATAAAAAAATGGCAAAGCTCAAAAACGATGTATGAAAAAATGCAGAAGTCGCGCATAAGAACACACTAAAATCGTGCATAAAAACTTGCGTAAAAATGTTCAATGATGCTACAGGTGTGAATGCCGCAGCATTACTCTAAAAAAGTACCTTTTGTTTTTCATTCCTATAGAAAAATAGCAGTGCTCTCCTATTTGTGTGAGTATGCCTAGGGACTTCTGTGCCTACAGCCTCATAGTTGAATATCTGCAGTGTAAGATCTAAGGCAGTGTTACCTCTGACTGTTAGATTTGCACTGAGATTTGGTGATGTCACTTCTGTGCTGTTAACAGTTCTTCTTGCTGGAGGCTCTGACATGAGGACGCAAAGCCTCACCTCCACCAAGATAGCCACCTCTGCATAGAGAAAGTGCAGAACAAGGTATAGTAAGTCAGAAGTAGGGAAAACAGATGCATTGAGACCACAGGCAACATAATTGTGACTAGTCCTTTACTAGACTTTTTGGGCAAAGCTTCCACAATACAGTTTTGTGGTGTAAGGGATGAGCTTGTGCTTGTTTCAAACTGAGTTTGGTCCATTCCTGGAGGTCATTGGTCATTCCTGGGCCAATGAGCTGCAGTTCATCTCTACTGTTTAATAGTAAAAGCATAGGTGTGCACAGCCTAATGCATTAGGGTGTGCACCCCAAAGCTCAAACACACTTGAATTTCTCTGCAGCCTCAGCTGCACTGGACAGTGGATAATTGGGAAATGCAGGTTCCTGTTGATTTACAAACTGGAACATAATAAACTTAGTTTACTATGCTTCAGTTATGAATGAACACAGTGAGTGACTGTTTATTTAGAAAAGGAAGGCATGATAAATTACATATTTACTAGTTCCTTCCTCCTGTTCTCCATTCTAAAACATCACCCACAGCAGCTGGAGGGAGAGGAGAGAAGGGAAGCCAGCAGCACTGCGGGGTGAGGCTCAACACAAGGCAAGCCTGGCCTGGAGGTGAAATCAGCAGAGAATTTAGGGATTAGGGTGTGCCCAGGTACACCTGGCACACCCCCTGCGCACGCCTAAAAGCTACTGCTGTCTGCTATGAAGCACTCACCCCCAGGGGGGCTGTTGAGAATATGCCCAGGTCTCCTTTGCTCATACAAAGGCTGTCAGTCAAAAGCATGGTTGGTTTCATGCACACCAACAATACAGTTTAAGTTTAGGGGATGTCTTTTTAGAATTTATCGCTGAGTAACTTGAACTGAGAGAGGGGTTCAGGATACTCCAAAGTAAGCAATAGGAAGGAAAGGTTTTAGCATAAACCCTTTATCTGCCTCTGCAGCTATAAGTCCCAGAGTAGGCCTTACTTACAATGTCCCAGGACCTGACTGTCACCCAGCTTCCACAGGTAGATCCCCAGTGGGGGGGGATCCTTTTCCAGACCAGGACCTTCAGGGCAGTCCCCTCCAGCAAAGATCCATCAGAAATTTTTTTCCAGGCCCTGCGCTCAGCACCTACTGAAGCCCAAACTGCAATCCTTGATTCAGTATTGCTGCCTCTCAGGGGTCACAGCACCAGGAGAACTGGAACCCTCCCTGAAGAGAAAAGAACACACTGGAAAGGCCTCTCAAACATGTATTACCTCCCAACCACCTTCTGGATGCCTCCTTCCAGGGATTTGCCAGGTCATATTAATTAGTCATACTGGTCATTTGACTCTCCTCGACCTATATTCTGGAAAGTTCTCTCAGAAGCAGGTAGGAGAAATCAAATACCCAGCTAGTAAGCCCTGACCAGAAGAAACAATAGATCACTTCTCCACTGACTGCAGTGAGACCAAAAAATACATTTAGCATTAAAACCTAAATAGAGGAAGGTGCTACCTACACATGAAAAGATCCAAGTATTTTGTCATTCTGAAGTCACTTATAAATTATATCATGAATACTGGTCTATAAACCACTGGACACAGTGACTGCAGCCAGGTGCTGGGCTACAGCAATATGGAGAACACTGGAGACATTGCCTTTTATTCTTCTCTCCCTCTACTGAGATACTGATGTTATGCTGCACCAGCAGGGGGAATGCTAAAGCCAAGTAAGACCATAGACATCTATGAAGAGTGCTGAGAATCCTGGGAATTGTAGTTTGAGACAGCAGGAGGTCAATTGACTCATTACAATACAGATCCCAATAGGCACTGTGCTGTAGGAGAAGTGAGAGATTATTATTTTTTTCAACTGGTGAGGTAAGGTTTTCCCCTTGGCACCATGGGAGTTGAAGAGAGAGAGAGAGCCCCTCTCTCTGAATAATCACCTGCCAGTGGGAGACCATTCCACTGAGGATCTGAGCCTGAGACATGGAGTGAGGAAACTCAAGTGGCAGCACAGCACCGCCACAGCATTGAACCTGCACCATTGCTGCAGGGAGACTGGAGCATCCACTCACCTTCTGTATCCATCGCTTATCACTGGAGGCCTTTGAGGAGAGACCAAGGCCCCCTCTACAGCGAGAGGTCACCACAGTATCCCAGGGACTGATGAGAGGACTATTTGCCCATTGCTGATACTGCTAGCTGGGAATGAACCACTGAGAGCAGGCCACCAACTGTATCCATATTGCACCTATATTGCACTGCATTTATTTCAAACCTAGACTGCGCCTATACCAACCCTATACTGCATTATACCAAACCTTTACCACATCTGAACCAAATATACCTTGCACCTGTGCAGAGATTATACCGCACCTCTACTGTACCTTTGCTGCATGCAGGTTAACTGGGAAACTGTAAAGTGCACCAATGTTCTTAAAGGGCCCCAATGATAGTGGGCAGAAAAAAATCTCAATATTATTTGCATGTCCCCTTTGTTCTCCTGCCCCCCCCCCCCCTTACCATAAATGCGATATGGCAGTATAGTTCCAGCACTCAAAAGATTAAACATTACTACTGCATTTGCGGTGGCCTTGCTATTGTTTATGCTGATCTGGATGCCAAATGTCATCTTATGCCTAGTCCTTCTTGTTAAATCACTTTGTATGCTAAATTGTGTTACTACCATTTTAATCCATTTTATGCTTCTCTAGTTACCAACCATATTGGGTGACCATATGTTAAGTTTGCCTTTACTACCTGGTTTGCTGCCTGTTTTCTTTGATATAGAGCTGCTATTGGGTACTACATATTACCTTTATTGATTTCTTGTGATATTGCATGTGTGTACACTCAGCTTGGTGTGTTAGAGGCGCTAATGTTTTTTTGGAAAAGGTCAAGGCCAAGAACAGGGGATCCATCCTAATCAGAGGCTCCTATGAGGATAGTGCTACAACTGTACTGTACAAATTTATGAAACTATGATCATTTTTATTTATTGGGCTGTAACTCAGTCTGGAAGATAACAATTCCTCTGTCACACATCTCAATCTCAATTTCCTAATTGTGTTCTGATGTTTCTTCACTGGCTGTGCAATAGAAGCCTGAGAGACAGATGTTTTGCCAATATTTTGGAGATTAGGTATAAAAATAACTGGCATTCGTCTGGACAGCCAAACTTCCCAGGAACTCCCCAGATGAATTTTAAATGGCTGTTGATGGAGAGAAAAGAAATATTGATTTGAATAGCAAACAATGTTTTAAAACAGAACTTAATTATGCAATTATTCCATGGGTTCAAATTCTACAGGCTATTTAGATATCCTTTTAGTTTGTGTATTTTGTATGTATGTTTGCTACTTTGCTCAAAAATCTCCTGTGTAGTACCCTCCTAGTATAGGATGGTAAAGTGTTACTAAACCCAGTAATATGAAAATAGTTCATAGCCCGCTGTTCGGGAATTCGCCCGTTCGTCGACTGGAGAACATTATGGGGCGTTCGTGGGAACTTCGAGCGCCACATAATGCATTCCAATGGTGGGGGAAATGCTGCCTGCTGATTGGCCAAGGCATGCACATGACCTGCATACTTTGGCCAATCACAGAGCGCTCTGCTGTGAGAGACAGGATTAGCTAAAGGCACCCTGCCTCAGCAGCCTCAATCCATGCCCCATACTATATAAAGCCGCTTGTACAGCGGCTCTATGTAGTGTGTGAATAACGTGGGGAGAGAGTGAGCTTAGCTAGTGACATGCAGGAAGTTCAGTGTAGCTAGTGATTATTGTGAAAAAATATTAGATAGATAGATAGGGCAATCTGTATGCAGTCAGTTAGTACAGGCAGTTTGGTGTAGATTGAAATCTATATTAGATAGATAGATAAATAGGGCGATCTGTATCAGTCAGTTAGTGCAGACAGTGCAAGGATGTATATATACCTTCCTAGTGTGTGTGTGTGTGTGTATATATATATATATTGCGATGCCTTTAGTGTATACGATATACAGCTAATTCAGTGTATAGTATATAGCGTCCGTTCAGGCAGTGAAAGTATATATATATATATATATATATATATATACACATACACACAGCATATTGAGTGTACACTGTTAGGAATAGTCCCTCCAGCGGGTGGCGCTGTGGCTCAGGGATCCATGGGCTGCAGTTCCAGTGTCCACCAGTGGGTGTCAGTAAAGGGCTCATCTGGTGATGGCACTGTGGCTCCTGGATCCATGAGCTGCAGTGCCAGTGTCCACCAGCGGATGTCTCCCAGTAATCAGAGGCTCATGAGTCACCACCTGACGCTCGTTACAGGAAGGATATTTAAACCCTGTTTACCATATGCTTAGTGCTTTGGTGTTTGTCCTCCATGTGCCTCTGCAATCCCAAATCCTGAACCCTGTATCTGTAATCCTGAATGCTGTATCTGGAACCCTGAATCCTGTTTCTGGAATCCTAAACCCTGTATCCTGAACCTGCTCCTGGACCCCTGTCTGTAGTCTGATCCTGTCTCACCGGCTTTCCGGTCATCTGTTCCCGGTTTCTGCCTTATCTTGCTCCCTGCCCCCTCTAATTGATCTCCCGTGCATGACCCTGGCCTGGCTACATTTACGGTTTGGACACTTCCCTATACCGGTTTTAGCAGTTTCCACTATTTCTGTTGCTGTGGTTGTTTACACTGTTTATTATATTAGATGTGCGTTTGGATCACCATTTTACTTATATCCTTAATAAATCACTTTATTCACTTTATGTTGTGTCTGGTATTCTCTGTGCAGTCCACACATTTCTGGTCACACCAGTTCCTGACATAACACCAAGGCCAGTCCTGACCAGAAGTGACTGCACAGGGAAGCCATCTTGGTTTTGGAGGCAACATGCATCCGGAGGAGGTTGTTTATTTTTCTCTGCTGGTGATAGAGGATCATGATTATTGCCACCAAACGTTGAAGGAGTGGACTAGGGATCAGCTTTTGGAATGTATACATCTGGCTCATGTCCTAGTTGATTAGGGCAGTATGTTGTTCAGTGATGTTCAGCCTTTGATTCAAGTGTGTGCAGAGTTGACTTTGTCCAGCATTCCTAAGGGCAGTGAAGATTTTTCCCCTCCCTTCAGCAAGGCTCAGGTAGAATCGCTTTTATGGTTACTTGAAGATGACTCAGCTTATTTCTTTGAGCATTATTCAGCACGCCTTCGACAGGTGTTAATAGAGTGCATAAATGCAGTGCAGGCTCTTGTCAGACAGGCCTTATGTACACCGAATTTTGTTCAACCTATACTACAGGCATAGTCAGATATGTTCCATTCAGCCCCAGTCAGCTTGCACCAACCAATTCCTGCCACTAGAAACCTACCTGCTCAAAGTTCCTTCTTTCCTTCAACTACAGCAACCACAGTCACAGGCCAATATACTCTGCTACCTACCAAGTATCAGTACCCCGTTTCCACCTGCTGCACCTACCTGCAACAATTCCACAAAAATCCCCCTTATTAACCACTCCCTCCTTACCATACGCCAGCCATACTCTTCCATCACCTACACCCCCTATTTACAGCCCTGCAGGCACTTACAGAGCTCCTTTCTAAGAAGAAACTGAAGTTTTTTCCAACCTGTACTATCCAGCCTGTATCCAATACTGCCTCCACACCAGCCAATGTACCCCAGTCTGTCTCCACACCGACCAATCTGCTCCAATCTGCCTCCACACCAGCCGATCTGTTCCAACTTGCCTCCACACCAGCCAATCTGCCCCAGTCTACCTTCACGATTGCCGATAAGGTTTGGACTGCTTCTGACAGAACTAAACATGCTGTCCAGCCTGCTGATCCTGTGCTTACTGTTCAGCCTGATGTTCCAGTACCTGCTGTCCAGTCTGATGTTCCAGTGCCTGCTGTCCAGTCCGATGATCCTGTACCCGCTGTCCAGTCCGATGATCCTGTACCCGCTGTCCAGTCCGATGTTATGGTACCTGCTGTCCAGTCTGATGTTCCGGTGCCCGCTGTCCAGTCTGATGTTCCGGTGCCCGCTGTCCAGTCTGATGTTCTGGTGCCCGTTGTCCAGTCTGATGTTCCTGTACCTGCTGTCCAGTCTGATGATCCAGTGCCCACTGTCCAGTCCGATGATCCCGTGCCCGCTGTCCAGTCTGATGATCCCGTGCCCACTGCTCAGTCTGATGTTCCAGTGCCTGCTGTCCAGTCTGACGATCCTGTGGCCTCTGTCCAGTCTGACGACCCTGTGCCCGCTGTCCAGTCTAATGTTCCGATGCTCGCTGTCCAGTCTGATGTACCGGAGCCCGCTGTCCAGTCTGATCTTCCGGAGCCCGCTGTCCAGTCTGATCTTCCGGAGCCCGCTGTCCAGTCTGATCTTCCGGAGCCCGCTGTCCAGTCTGATCTTCCGGAGCCCGCTGTCCAGTCTGATGTTCCGGTGCCCCCTGTCCAGTCTGATGATCCAGTGCCCACTGTCCAGTCTGATGATCCAGTGCCCACTGTCCAGTCTGATGTTACAGTACCTGCTGTCCAGTCTGATGTTCCAGTACCTACTATCCAGTCTGATGTTCCGGTGTCCGCTGTCCAGTCTGATGATCCGATATCTGTTGTCCTGTCCAATGTTCTGGTATCCGCTGTCCAGTTTGATGTTCTAGTGCCTGCTGTCCCGTCCGATGATCCCATGCCCGCTGTCCAGTCTGACGATCCAGTGCCCGCTGTCCAGTCTGACCATCCAGTGCCCGCTGTCCAGTCTGACCATCCAGTGCCCGCTGTCCAGTCTGATGATCCAGTGCCTGCTGTCCAGTCTCATGATCCAGTGCCCGCTGTCCAGTCTGATGATCCAGTGCCCACTGTTCAGTCTGACGATCCTGTGGCCGCTGTCCAGTCTGACGATCCTGTGGCCGCTGTCCAGTCTGATGACCCGGTGCCTGCTGTCCAGTCTGATGTTCCGGTGCCCGCTGTCCAGTCTGATGATCCAGTGCCCACTGTCCAGTCTGATGATCCAGTGCCCGCTGTCCAGTCTGATGTTCTAGTGCCTACTATCCCGTCCAATGATCCTGTGCCTACTGTCCAGTCTGGCGATCCAGTGCCTGCTGTCCAGTCGGATGTTATAGTGCCTGCTGTCCAGTCTGATGATCCTGTGCCCACTGTCCAGTCTGATCCGGTGCCTGCCGTCCAGTCTGATGATCCTGTGCCCGCTGCCCTGTCTGATGACCCGGTGCCTGCTGTCCAGTTTGATGATCCGGTGTCCGTTGACCAGTCTGATGATCTGGAATCCGCTGTCCAGCCTGATGTTCCAGTGCCCACTGTCCATTCTAATGTTCCGGTGCCCGCTGTCCAGTCTGATGTGCTTCTGCCCGCTGCTCAGCCTGATCAGTTGGATGGTTGTGTAAAGGCTGAGTGTTCACCTGTTAATGGGTCGGAAAGCTCTGAACCTTCATGTGACTTATATGGGTTGTCTACTTGGCCTAAGATTCAGCTGATGGTTGCCTCGGTAGAGTCCCTCTGGCAGTGTGTTGCTCCTATGGCGCCCAAGCCTGGGGGTCTAGACATAACATGGATGACTAATGGCTGCATTTGCCTTCATGACCCTGGTCGTGGTATACTCCTAGGGAATGGCGGAGTACAGTCTGTGCCCTGCCATGATCTGGGAGTGACTGCCACAGCTCCGGGTGTACTAGGGGACCCAGGTTGGGTAACCAGTGCCTCAGAGAGGCCTAATGGGTCTTGATGCACAGTGCAAGTCCTGGAGACCAGGCAAGCTATTCAGTCATGACAGGACACATCGGTACCTGTATTCCAGTACTGTCACATGACCCCAGGGCTAAATTTGAAGATAAACGGTGTGACCCTGGTGTTGGGTTATCTACTGTGTTGAGGGACTTGAAGCTGCACATGTGTTACATCCTAGGGAATTCAGCCAGCAGGACACCCAGCCAGTCGTCTGACCCCAGCAGTGGGACACTCAGCCAGTTGCATGATCCAGGTGGGGGGACACGTTACCTTCCGATGGATCTTGGCAGTGGAGCATCTTGCTGGAGATCCAGGGCTTCTTCAGTTTTCAAGGAACTTCTTCGGTGGACTCATGAAGCAGAGGACTTTTCCTTGTGGACTAGATCCCCTATGGCTGTTTGGAGCATCCTGAGGCCGCTCCTTAAAGGGGGGGTACTGTTAGGGATAATCCCTCCAGCGGGTGGCGCTATGGCTCGGGGATCCATGGGCTGCAGTTCCAGTGTCCACTAGCGGGTGTCAGTAAAGGGCTCATCTGGTGGTGGCACTGTGGCTCCTGGATCCATGAGCTGCAGTTCCAGTGTCCACCAGCAGATGTCTCCCAGTAATCAGAGGCTCATGAGTCACCACCTGACGCTCGTTACAGGAAGGATATTTAAACCCTGTTTACCATATGCTTAGTGCCTTGGTGTTTGTCCTCCATGTGCCTCTGCATCTCAAATCCTGAACCCTGTATCTGTAATCCTGAATGCTGTTTCTGGAATCCTGAATCCGGTATCTGCCATCCTGAATGCTGTATTTGGAATCCCGAATCCTGTATCTTGAATCCTGAACCCTGTATCCTGAACCTGCTCCTGAACTCCTGTCTGCAGTCTGATCCTGTCTCACCGGCTTTCCTGTCATCTGTTCCTGGTTTCTGCCTTATCTTGCTCCCTGCCCCCTCTGATTTGATCTCCCGTGCATGACCCTGGCCTGGCTACATTTACGGTTTGGACATTTCCCTATACCTGTTTTAGCAAATTTCACTATTTCTGTTGCTGTGGTTGTTTACACTGTTTATTATATTAGATGTGCGTTTGGATCACCATTTTACTTATATCCTTAATAAATCACTTTATTCACTTTACGTTGCGTCTGGTATTCTCTGTACAGTTCACACATTTATGGTCACACCAGTTCCTGACATAACACCAAGGCCAGTCCTGACCAGAAGTGACTGCACAGGGAAGCCATCTTGGTTTTGCAACAAGCATCCGGAGGAGGTTGTTTATTTTTCTCTGCTGGTGACAGAGGATCATGATTATTGCCGCCAAACGTTGAAGGAGTGGACTAAGGATTAGCTTTTGGAATGTGTGTGTCTGGCTCATGTCCTAGTTGATCAGGGCAGTATGTTGTTCAGTGATGTTCAGCCTTTGATTCAGGTGTGTGCAGAGTTGGCTTTATCCAGCATTCCTAAGGGCAGTGATGATTTTTCCCCTCCCTTCAGCAAGGCTCAGGTTGAATCGCTGTTATGGTTACTCGAGGATGACTCAGCTTACTTCTTTGAGCATTTTTTAGCATGCCCTCGACAGGTGTTAATAGAGTGCATAAATGCAGTGCAGGCTCTTGTCAGACAGGCCGTATGTACACCGAATTTTGTTCAACCTATACTACTGGCATGGTCAGATCTATTGCATTCAGCCCCAGTCAGCTTGCACCAACCAGTTCCTGCCACTAGAGACCTACCTGCTCAAAGTTCCTCCTCTCCTTAAACTACAGCAACCACAGTCACAGGCCAATATACTCTTCTACCTACCAAGTATCAGTACCCGGTTTCCACCTGCTGCACCTACCATGCCTTTAACCCACCTACCTTTTCTCCGCCTCCTGCAACAATTCCACAAAAATTCCCCTTATTGACCACTCCCTCCTTACCATATGCCAGCCATACTCTTCCATCAGCTACACCCCCTATTTACAGCCCTGCAGTCACTTACAGAACTCCAGTGGTAAAACCTAAGAAGAAATGGAAGTTTTTCCCAACCTGCACTATCCAGCCTGTATCCAATACTGCCTCCACACCAGCCAATGTACCCCAGTCTGCCTCCACACCAGCCAATCTACTCCAGTCTGTCTCCACACTGACCAATCTGCTCCAATCTGCCTCCACACCAGCCGATCTGTTTCAGTCTGCCTCCACACCAGCCGACCTGTTCCAGCCTGCCTCCACACCAGCCAATCTGCCCCAGTCTACCTTCACGATTGCTGATAAGGTTTGGCCTGCTTCTGTCAGACCTAAACATGCTGTCCAGCCTGCTGATCCTGTGCCCGCTGTCCAGCCTGCTGAGCCTGTGCCCACTGTCCAGCCTGCTGAGCCTGTGCCCACTGTCCAGCCTGCTGAGCCTGTGCCTGCTGTCCGGTCTGCTGATCCAGCGCCCACTGTCCGGTCTGCTGATCCAGCGCCCACTGTCCAGTCTGACAATCCAGTGCCCGCTGTCCAGTCTGACGATCCAGTGCCCGCTGTCCAGTCTGACAATCTGGTGCCCGCTGTCCAGTCTGATGACCCGGTACCCTCTGTCTAGTTTGATGTTTCGGTGCCCGCTGTCCAGTCTGATGATCCAGTGCCCGCTGTCCAGTCTGATGATCCAGTGCCCACTGTCCAGTCTGACGATCCAGTGCCCGCTGTCCAGTCTGATGTTCCGGTGCCCTCTGTCCAGTCTGATGATCCGGTGCCCGCTGTCCAGTCTGATGTTCTGGTGCCTGCTGTCCAGTCTGATGATCCTGTGCCCGCTGTCCAGTCTGATCTCGTGCCTGCATTCCAGTCTGATGATCCAGTGCCCGCTGTCCAGTCTGATGATCCAGTGCCCGCTGTCCAGTCTGACGATCCAGTGCCCACTGTCCAGTCTGGCGATCCAGTGCCCGCTGTCCAGTCTGATGTTCCGGTGCCCCCTGTCCAGTCTGATGATCCGGTGCCCGCTGTCCAGTCTGATGTTCTGGTGCCTGCTGTCCAGTCTGATCTCGTGCCTGCATTCCAATCTGATGATCCTGTGCCCGCTGCCCAGTCTGATGACCCGGTGCCCGCTGTCCAGTCTGATGATCCGGTGCCCGCTGTCCAGTCTGATGATCCGGTGCCCGCTGTCCAGTCTGACGATCCAGTGCCCGCTGTGCAGTCTGATGTGCTTCTGCCCGCTGCTCAGCCTGATCAGGTGGATGGTTGTGTAAAGGCTGAGTGTTCACCTGTTAATGGATCGGAAATCTCTGAACCTTCATGTTACTTATATGGGTTGTCTACATGGCCTAAGATTCAGTTGACGGTTGCCTCGGTAGAGTCCCTCTGGCAGTGTGTTGCTCCTATGGCGCCCGAGCCTGCTGGTCTAGACATAACATGGATGACTGATGGCTGCATTTGCCTTCATGGCCCTGGTCATGGTAAACTCCTAGGGAATGGCGGAGTACGATCTGTGCCCTGCCATGATCTGGGAGCGAGTGCCACAGCTCTGGGTGTACTAGGGGACCCAGGTTGGGTAACCGGTGCCTCAGAGAGGCCTAATGGGTTCTTGATGCGCAGTGCAAGTCCTGGAGACCAGGCAAGTTATTCAGTCATGACAGGACACATCGGTGCCTGTATTCCAGTACTGTCACATGACCCCAGGGCTAAATTTGAAGATAACCCGTGTGACCCCGGTGTTGGGTTATCTACTGTGTTGAGGGACTCGAAGCTGCGAATGTGTTACATCCCAGGGAATTCGGCCAGCAGGACACCCAGCCAGCCGTCTGACCCCGGCAGTGGGACACTCAGCCAGTTGCATGATCCAGGTGGGGGGACACGTTACCTTCCGATGGATCTTGGCAGTGGGGCATCTTGCTGGAGACCCAGGAGTTCTTCAGTTTACAAGGAACTCCTTCGGTGGACTCATGAAGCAGAGGACTTCTCCTCATGGACTAGATCCCGTATGGTTGTTTGGAGCGTTCTGAGGCCGCTCCTTGGAGGGGGGGTACTGTCAGGAATAGTCCCTCCAGCGGGTGGCGCTGTGGCTCGGGCATCCATAGGCTGCAGTTCCAGTGTCCACCAGCGGGTGTCAGTAAAGGGCTCATCTGGTGGTGGCACTGCGGCTCCTGGACCCATGGGCTGCAGTTCCAGTGTCCACCAGCGGGTGTCTCTCAGTAATCAGGGGCTCATGAGTCACCACCTGACGCTCGTTACAGGAAGGATATTTAAACCCTGTCTACCATATGCTTAGTGCCTTGGTGTTTGCTCTCCATGTGCCTCTGTATCCTGAATCCTGTATCTGCAATCCTGAATGCTGTATCTGCAATCCTGAATGCTGTATCTGCAATCCTGAATGCTGTATCTGGAATCCTGAATCCTGTGTCTGGAATCCTGAACCCTGTATCCTGAGCCCTGAATCTGCTCCTGGATCTCTGTCTGCAGTCTGATCCTGTCCCACCGGCTTTCCCGTCATCTGTTCCCGGCTTCTGCCTTGTCTTGCTCCCTGCTCCCTCTGATTGATATCCTGTGCATGACCCTGGCCTGGCTACATTTACGGTTTGGACATTGCCCTATACCTGTTTTAGCAGTTTTCACTATTTCTGTTGCTGTGGTTGTTTACACTGTTTATTATATTAGATGTGCGTTTGGATCACCATTTTACTTATATCCTTAATAAATCACTTTATTCACTTTATGTTGTGTCTGGTATTCTCTGCGCAGTTCACACATTTCTGGTCACACCAGTTCCTGACAGCATGCAGGCTGGCAGGCCAGGAAAGGGGGTGGGGACAAGTGAGCGCCCCCCCCCC